>VXCM01002295.1:22720-38098 GCA_014773175.1 Lucifuga dentata
TTTAAATTTTTCCATAAACACAGGTCTTCTTTTGGGACTATGTTCCCTGGTGGAGGCATACATTCACTCTGTGCTTTTTATTGTGCTTAAATGCTAAAATTATGAAACTTCGAAAAAAAAAAAAACCCTGAATACATGTGTTGTTCATGATGATGGATTACCTATCCCAAGAACGTTTCAAGTATCAACAAGTTGATTTTAATAGCAGAATGAACTGAAACCAATGGAGGTCTGGAAGGTAGGAAAAACATTTTTAATTCACTGTTCCAGTAGTATGCTTTGGGAAATGATTGTCAGTAACGTTACATGTATGAAAATTGAATATATTAGGCTCAAACATGCAAAATGGGTGGTATGGTCCTTTAAGTTAGACCACTGTCTCGTGGAAAAGCTTTGTGTGAAACATGCGTGGTTTGTGTTTGCTGACTGCTGTGGGGGTTTTTGGCGTGCTCTCCGTACAGGTATGTTACCCATTTGATGAAGCGGATCCAGAGGGGTCCAGTCAGAGGGATCTCCATCAAACTGCAGGAGGAGGAGAGAGAGAGGAGGGACAACTATGTACCCGAGGTGAGTGCAGGAACCGCCACGCTGCATGCATACACACACGCAGGCACGCACACACAGACCAACAATCATAATTCTGGCTCAACTCAAACATGTCAATGCTGTTGTCAGTTAAAGTCGTTTTTGTCTGAGGTAGAAGCCTGTTAATGGGTAGACAGCAGGTGCAAACGTTGTTTGGATCTTAAAGGACTACACCAGTGGTTTTGCACTTTGAGCCCAACACAGATTAAGTTTCTGACAACCGTGTCCCAAAACATACTATTGGAGCGGTAAATGTTAGAATTGTTTTTCCTGCCTTCCAGACTGCCATTGGTTTCAGTTCATTCCAGCACGGTATTAAAATCAACCTGTAGAGACTTGAAATGTGTTTGAGAGATGTAGTGTTTTGGTTGAAGTAACTTTAACTGGTTCAACATGGAGCTGCACGGAAGAAAATGTATGTTTCCGCCAGGGAATATAGTCCCAGAAGATGACGACTTTTACCCAGAAATTAAAAATGACTGTCACAAATACATTCAGATATTAGTGTTAGCAGGTGAAACATTGAATTTTAAGGTGGATGTATTTGCATTTGATTTTGAAAGATTACGGGATTTAGAGGAAAGGAAAATATGGTTTTATGTTTTGGAAATTGACTGTCAGTACTCTAATGTTTTTGCAGGAAGTGTTAATTGGGCACAAACATGCAGAATCCCTGGTACGGTTCTTCTAGATGTGTCTGAAGGTACATGCAAACTTTCATAGTCTCAACAAAAAAGTCCCATATTTAAGTTTATAATGTTCAGTTTTAATTGACACAGAGATATTTCATTTCTGTAGTAACTTTTGAGGCTGTATTTTAGTTGTAGAAGTGGGAATCTGCTGAAAGTTTACTTTGAAGAGGCATTCACTGATCTAAAATTGCTTTAAAAAAACATAAAATTGCTGAAATCCACATCAGCTAAGTATGGTCCATGCACAGGCTTCTGCCTCGTCTCTCCTTCATTCTATACCTTCATCTGAAACACAGGGTGTGCATGCAGGGTGCGTTTATGTTCGTTTATAAGGAAATCTGTACAAAAGCAGGTGTTTCCTAAGAGTTTCTTATACAATCTGCTGCTAGTTGCAGAGCTGTGGAGCTCTGAGGCTGATGGTCTGCAGACGGACATCAGAGAAGTGGATCCTGCTGCAGGATCATTTGGCAAAACAACAGGAAAACTTAAGGATGGTTTTGTTCTGTAAAATGGTTATCAGTGATGTAACTTGTGCGGGTAGTATTATTGGGTTTTAACATGCAAAATCACTGGTATGGTCCTTTAAAAGAGATTTTTGGCAGGACACTGCCTGGTTGTGTGAGTTATGCTGAGAGTTACAAGATTTTGCAGTTCTATAGTAAATGGAGTATTACGTGACCTGAATGTAATAATATGCTGATGTATCAGAAAGTTATTGAAATACGGAATTAAATCAGTGACATTTCTGAAATTGGCCCATTAGCGTGAGAGGATGAGAAAAGTTTAATTTCCTCCTGGGGGAATTATAGGAAATGATGTTTTGTACCAGCAGCTGCAGTTTTTCATTTTTTTTCCTCAGTGTTGCTCCTGTATGGAAAGTGATGATGATGTGTGGTTTCTGGATCGTTGATAGTACAGGAACATGAACCTGCCTTTTCCCGTGTTTGATGGAAGATCCATTAACACATGCATGCCAGCCTGCTCAATCTGAGCTCCTTTAAAATGCTACAGATGCACACTTCTCCTGCATTATTAGTATTTTTACATGTGAAAAACAATAATTTGACAACTTTGATGAAATCAAGCTTAAAGGACCTTACCACCCATTTTGCATGTTTGAGCGTACTATATTCAATTTTCATACATGTAATGTTACTGACAATCATTTCCCAAAGCATACTACTGGAACGGTGAATTAAAAATGTTTTTCCTACCTTCCAGACCTCCATTGGTTTCAGTTCATTCTGCTATTAAAATCAACTTGTTGATACTTGAAACGTTCTTGGGATAGGTAATCCATCATCACCAACAAGACGTGTATTCAGGTTTTTTTTGAAGTTATGTAATTTTAGTGTTTAAGCTCAATAAAAAGCGTGGAGTGAATGTATGCCTCCACCGGGGAATATAGTCCCAAAAGAAGACCTGCGTTTATGGAAAAATTTAAAGGACCGTGACTTCATAAGGCTGTGTAACTATTAGCAGGAGAAACATGGATTTTTAAGGTGGGTGTATCACTTGAATATTTGATTTTGAAAGATTAAGAGATTTTGCAAAATATCAGGAAAGCTGAAATACGGTTTTATCCTTTGGAAAATGATTGTCAGTAATGTAACATGTATGAAAATTCAATACATTAGGCTCAAACATGCTAAATGGTGGTATGGTCCTTTAACTTGAAGGAGTAGACGTTAGCTGAGCAGCTAGACAACAGAAGGAGCATTTTTTAATTCTTTTTTTAAATTTAAAATGCATGTATTTTTTTCTAAGCCTGCTGCGAGTGTTTCCTGAGCTGCAGCAGACGATTCCTCTCTTACTCGTCTGTGTGTTTGCAGGTTTCTGCTCTGGACCAGGAGCTGATCGAAGTCGATCCAGACACAAAGGAGATGCTGAAGCTGCTGGTAAGACTTTTCCTCTTCCTCCCTGCAGCCTGAGCTGCTGACATACCTGAGCACAATTTATCACATCGCTGTTCACTAGAAGCCGGTGGCGATTGTGAACGTGCAGAGAGGAAGCACGGTTTAGAATGTCTGGATGATGTGTGTGTGTGTGTGTGTGTGTGTTTTGTGTGGGCGTGTTGGCTCAACGTTAAGATCGGCGTGGAGCCAGACAGAAGCGCTGATAGCAGTTTGGATGTTCACCACTCCTGGAATTCTTCAATGAGGGAAAAGAAGATTTGTTTTTTAACATTTTCAATGATTTTTATTGAACATTTTTGAACTATTTTTTCAAATATGACCAAACAGACCTCCATGAGTCTTGTAATATTTATCAGTATTGTGCCACAAGTGATGTATTCTTATATTCATGCGGTCAGAATGTTTGCACACATGTATGCACGCCCACACAACACACCACTGTAAGGACCTGATAGAAGCATTTAGGTTCAAAGTGTTGAACATTAGCCGCTAAATCAAATCCTGCACATTGGAAGTTAGTGTGTAAGTTACAGCGATGTATTTAAATGAACATAAAACAATATGAGGAGCTATCTAACGGTCTGTAAGATAAAAAAAATATATATATATCAAATGGCTGCAGATAGTTTAAGAACAGCAGAGTTTTATTTCTTCTGTCAGGTTAATTGTGTGTAGGTGAGTGACACTATTAAATAAATGGTGGAGGGGTTCTTTGTAGCTGATAGGTCGTCTGCCGCCCTGTATCGAAAGTGATTATGGCGTCCTGGTTGCCAGATCATTGATACTACAGGAACATGAAGCCGAAAGCCTTTTCCCGTGTTTTCAGGAATCTCCATTCCTGTCAAACCCTGGAGCTCTCACACAGTTCACCAAACGCTAAATGATGTGGAGTTCTCACACCGACCTCTCCCTCACTCTCTTTCTTCTTCTTCTACTTCAGGACTTCGGCAGCCTGTCCAACCTGCAGGTCACACAGCCCACCGTCGGCATGAACTTCAAGCAGCCCCGAGGAGTCTAGACATCTGTAAAATAGCTTCCTAATAAAACCATGTGGAAAAGAAAATGCTTCACTGTGCACGCATGATTTTTGGGGAATCTCATTTTACATTCAGACCTTGATGTTTATCTTTTGCATAATGTGGATTTAGAATAAGACAGAAAGCTAAGCTGAAGCAAACTCTAATCAGTTTTATAACTGGCTTGATGTAATTTTGGCTTCAGTCAACACTTTCAAAATAAATCTATCAGGGATTTGGGTCATTTTCCAGCTATATTGCTGCTTATTATTGCTTATTGTTGCTTTTTACCCATTATTTTACCTTAACGCTTGGAAAAAAAACAAGATTTTTTCTGTGTGTTACTGTTCAGAGTTCAAAATGAAAGCCATCACATTCTGACAGGTGTGTGATGGCAGCAAAATGACTCCTTGATTTTTTGTCCTCGAGGCGTTGCAAACTCTACAGAAGCTTTCCTCTTCTTCCTCCTGACTGAGCTGAAAGTTTTGCTTGACCTCCCAGTTTGAGGATGCTGAAGCTTACGACACTACAGCAACATCTGCTGCCTGTTAGAAGAGTTTCATGCTGTGTTTCACTGGATGCAAACACTATTTTAAAGGACCATACCGTCCATTTTGCATGTTTGAGCCAAATATATTGAATTTTCATACGTTACATTACTGACAATCATTTCCCAAAGGATAAAACTATTTCAGCTTTCCTGATATTTTGCAAAATCTCTTATGTTTCAAAATCAAATATTCAAATGATACACCCACCTTAAAAATCCATGTTTCTCCTGCTAATAGTTACACAGCCTTATGAAGTCACGGTCGTTAAAATGTTTCAATAAATGCAGGTCTTCTTTTGGGACTATATTCCCTAGTGGAGACATACATTCACTCCACGCTTTTTATTGCACTTAAACACTAAAATTATGTAACTTCTAAAAAAAACCTGAATACACGTCTTGGTGATGATGGATTACCTATCCCAACAACATTTCAATTATCAACAAGTTGATTTTAATAGTGTACCAGAATGAAGTGAAACCAATGACCGTCTGGAAGGTAGGAAAAACATTTTTAATTCACCGTACCAGTAGTATGCTTTGGGAAATGACTGTCAACAACGTTACATGTATGAAAATGGAATATATTAGACTCAAACATGCAAAATAGATGGTATAGTCCTTTGAACATTCTCTTCCTGTCCATGCCAAAACTCTTGAAGGATTTCATCTTTTTTCCCATGTGGGATCACAGAAATGCTATTGGAATTCCTTTTTTTTTTAAATTCAGGCAGAATTCTTAGATTTTAAATTTTGCTTCCAATAAAATATTGATGTCAGAAAATGTAATAAGGTTATGTAGGATTGATGGGTTGTAATCTGTATTAGTAGTGACATAACATGCACAAAGACAGGAAAACTTCATCTCTGTAGTCTGGCAAATACTCCCCTGAAGTTTCTGGGTTAAAGGGTCATTCCGTCTAATCTTCACCGGTTTGGTAGCCATACTGGTCCAGATGTGAAGTCCTGTCTCACCAGTATTCTGGCGTGTTGTGGGACCAGTTCAGACCAGTAGCTTCAGTAATTCCTGAAAAAAAATGGAAACCAGTTGTGATAAAAACAGTTTAAGACAGTATGTAGTCAGTTATTACAAATATTCCATCATGTAGAATGTTTCCTGTTTTTCCACATTCCTGCTGTGAAATCTGCACATTTCCTCTTCAGTCATTATTAAATGACAATCATCTCCCACCTCCTCCATTCTCTTGACTGCATGATTCAGCCTCCATCCACCTCCTCCGTCAGCCTGAAGCCTGTCTGAGCCTCCTCAGCACCTCCTCTGGGCTCAGAGTGGAGTCTAGTCTGACCAGCTTGTCTCTGGACCTGGAACCCTGTGGGGAGAAGGTGAAAGAAGGCATTTTAAATAAAATAAAAACCTCAGGATGACGGAGTTGGAGGAGAAAGCCTACAGAGGAGTCAAGCTCGTGGAAGATGAAGCTAATGACGAGGAGGAACCTTGTCAAGAGCCACGTGACTTTTCTTCAGATCCAGAACTTCCGCCAGGTAGCGAATCAGCTCCGCGTTTGCCTCCCCGTCGGTTGGCGGCGCTGCAATGGCAACACCCACCGCATCTGCAGAAACATCTGTATGGGTTGATGGAAACACTAGGTTACTGTTTATCAGAGTTGAAGTTTCTGTTTTCTCAGATTCCACAAAACAGACAAAATATATATATAGTTTTTTATGTAAGCACTTAAAATAGTGACATTTTGATCATTTTGGTGAGAAATTATGAAGGACATACAGTCCTGTGCTGTTCGATTCTAGTGCTGAACATTTCAGGAAATGGGTTTGGACAAATATTAAAGGACCATACCATGCATTTTTCATGTTTGAGCTAATATATTCAATTTTCATACATGTGAAGGTTACAGACAATCATTTCTCAAAGGATAAAACAGTATTTCAGCTTTCCTGATATTTTACAAAATCTCTTAATCTTTCAAAATCAAATATTCAAGCGATACACCCACCTTAAAAATCCATGTTTCTCCTGCTAATAGTTACACAGCCTTATGAAGTCATGGTCCTTTAAATTTTTCAATAAATGCAGGTCTTCTTTTGGGACTATATTTCCCGGTGGAGACATACATTCACTCCATACTTTTTATTGAGCTTAAACGCTAAACTTCTAAAAAAAAAAACCTGAATATACATCTTGTTGGTGATGATGGATTACCTATCCCAAGAATGTTTCAAGTATCAACAAGTTGATATTAATAGCGTACCAGAATGAACTGATTGTACTGAATGAACTGGTGGTCTGGAAGGTAGGAAAAACATTTTTAATTCACCGTTCTAGTAGTATGCTTTGGGAAATGATTGTCAGTGATGTTATGTGTATGAAAATTGAATGTATTAGGCTCAAACATGCAAAATGGGTGGTATGGTCCTTTAATAATGTCAACAGCTGCTCCCTGAGAATTCATTTTCCTGATTTCAAGGCCTACATTTAGTTTTCCAGGTTTTAGGTGAATCAAAATTTGATCTGGAAAGGAGAATGATTAAAGACGTTATGGCTGAAATGATGTTTGCTGCTGCTCAGCCTGTGAATTTTGGCTTTTAGATACTGGGAGTGTACTGTATGAGGAATGACAAAAAATTAATTAAACCTGTAAATTAGCAAATTTTCCTTTTTTATTGTATTAACCATGCTGCTTTGGACAGGGAAGTCTACAAGTAAATATGACCTGTGATGGCGTTGTGTTTGGAGCCAGGCTTAGCGTGGATCGTTATGGTAACAGCACCATTTTTGTCTCGAGCCACTGGACCGGATGCTTCTGCTGCTGGTCCACCCACGACTGGCTGACCTTTAACCTTTAATACAGTTTAATGATTACTTTGGAGAAACTCATCCTGTGTATTAGACAAATCCTGACTAGGAATAAATGTCCTTTCACACATTATGGTTTAGTTGTAATCAGAGGAAAACAAACTACATTTACTTTCTTTCTGTATTTTAAAGTGTTGAGGTGTTTATCACTTTTTTATAATTTATTTGATTTATGAGATTTTATACTTTCACTCCACTACATTCAGAAACACACATATACCGTTTACTCCACCAGAGTTACCTGATGGTAATAATGGTAAAAATCAGTGTTTCTGACTAAGTTTGAAACTGACAGAAGAATTTGGCATTAACCATTTTTTATTTCGCACATTATAGAATAGAAACACTTGATTTATGACAAAAAACAAAACAAAACGAAACAGTGATTATGAAAGAGATAAAAGCAGGAACAAGTAAATGTTTCCCAATTTAGCCTGATAAATCAATAAACAGAATAATCGATTTTCAATTGCTTAATGATTTACTTGTTTTTCACTATTCGCTTCTGTTATTTATATTTTAAAAAAAATAACTGAATAAAGTCTTTAACTTTCACTAGAGTAGCTGTCATTATGCAGTTTTTAAAATGTGTACTTTTATTACAGCTGCTTATATATAAAGAGCTAATTATTTAGAGCATCAGCACAGCATAATCTGTCTATTTAACGGTAATAACTCACCGGTTTCTCCTTTTTAGGCATCTGGCGGCTTCTGGAGGAAGATGTTAGCCAGCAAACACCGGTCAGAGGAGGCGGGTTCAACCGGGAGGTAAACCGAAAACGGAGCACCGCTACATAAACGACACATAAACGGTTTAATGTTTCCCAAAGAGATGGAAATGACTTTATAAAACTACCGTGTAAAGTAAAACCTGACCGGCTAAACATGTAGCATTAGCTGTTAGCTGCTAGCTCAGCAGCAGCAGAGAGTACACAAACCCGGAAGATAAACATTACAACTTCCGTTTTTCAGATTATGTGTGCTTGCTAAAGGCAGCATACATATTATGCTGCTTTGCAAACTTCCTGAAAATTTGGGATGTGACTTAATCCAGCAGGATTGGGTCCAGCTCCACGTGTCACAAAACTTGCGGCCTGAAACAGAGACCATGGCTAGGACTTTTGTTACTGATCCAGCCAGCGGTTTTCATAAAAATCACAAAACAACCGGTCGATTTTTTCCATAGAGAATGAATGGAGAGCTATTTCAAGTATTTTTATCTCAGAAACTATAAGAGCTACAGCAACACTTATCAGATAGATTTATAGTGTCACCTTCTACATGCAAAAATAAAAATTACACATATCTGATGGCTTATTAAGCCATCAGGTTTAATAAGGATAGATATTAGATATTATTATGATGTACATCATTTTATATATATATACAGTTTCATATATTATATTATATATATTATTATGATGAACATCATAATAGATAGATACTATAATGGATAGTATATTAAATAAATGGATATATAATAATCTATCTATATAGATATTTACATTTATGATATACTCCTTGGTCAAGCAGTGAACCTTGTCTCTGATAAGCTCCGTTTTTAACCTTTTTAAGTGCTTTATTTTATTTTATTTTATTTTTTATTTCTTTCATCCCTTTGTATAATAAAAAATATGTGTTTTTTTAACTTTATGTAATAAAAGTAGCAGAATAATGGAGTAACGATAACTTCCGTTATTTCTGTGACGGTGTAATGGGTAACAAAGTTACTTATTTGAGTAACGATGCCCAACTATGTGTTTTAGTGTTTGAATCTTGCAAAGTGGGAGGTAGCAGACACATGTGCATTGGTGCACATGCTCATGCTCTCTCTCTCTCTCTCACACACACACACACACACACACACACACACACACACACAGAGAGAGAGAGAAAGAGAGAGAGAGAGAGAGAGAGAGAGAGAGAGCAGTGCAGGAAGTCCCAGCAAGGGGTAAGCACACATTACATTTCCTTTAGGAAATGTACCATTCTGGTTTCACATTAAAACCCTAATAAAAAGGTTTGAACTTAAAAAAAAAAAAAAAAAANAAAAAAAAAAAAAAAAAAATCAACACAAACCGATAAATGACTACATATTACCATGAATAGTTCAAAAGATGGAAATTACCACAAGCTGAAAAAATAAACAGGGACTTCTGCTTTTCAAATTAAGACAGCTTAAGTAAACAGAATTTTGGATCACATGAACAACCAAACTCTAAGATACCGTCTTTATTTTTTATTAAGACAGGAAATTAAATAAAGACAGATAAATATTTAAATGTTTTATAAAGAGTTGAAAAGATTGAAATCTCACAAAAAAAAATCGCTTATTCATTTCAAATTAGCAGCTTAATGTCAAAATCTAAGCTTCAAATGTCAAATGCCAAATAATAAAATTTTAGAGGAATCAGTATAAAACTGGAGCATATTTTGACAACATATATTGACAATACTCATAGTCTAGTCAAAATACCATAAACAAAGTATAAAAAACACTCATCAGCAAACTTCAGCAATTTTATTGAATAAAAAACTGAAATCAAATTTTTAGTGACCTTTAACCTGTTAAGTCATTACTTGACTTTATAGCTTCTGTGGTGTTAGTGGCTTAACACATGGTCCTGCCTTTATTTGACATCAGTTTGAATTTCTTAGATGTGCTGCAGCTGTTTTGTGTGGCAGATGTGGTGGTGAAGCTGGGAGTGTCTGCAGGCGCTGACGGGTTTCTCCTCCCTCCCAAACCTTCCCATTCATTAAGGAAAGTTTAGAGCCTGCAGACATAAAGACGAGGCAGTTAGTGAAGTGAGTGGCTCCCACAGTGAGAACCTCCACAGAGAATCACTGGACTGACACACCTGGAAGCTTTAATGGAGAACAGCCAGAACCCGGAGACTGAGGACAGCTCATATCTGTGGTAAGGAGGATTTCCCCAAAACTGGAAGCTGAATAACTTAACATGCTTTATTCTTCTTATTTATTTGATTGAAAGTCAATTCCCAAACAATCCTCTGACTTTTTCTACGTAATGAAGCTGCCATAAAGCTGGAAACATTCCAGCTTTACATTCCTGCAGGGTTGGTGAGGGACAGGCTGAGACGTGGCAAAGTTTCCACCAGACAACATGAGCACAAAAACAGAACAAACAGGAAGGACAGTAAGGACAGCTGCTGTCCTAACACAGACAGACTGTGGGAGCAGAACTTTGCTGGTTCCAGCTCAGGTTGCCGGTTCTAAAACTGACTGGGGGTGTAGAAGCATGAAACGTTACTACATCCTGCAGATCTACATCTCAGCTGGTGAACTGAAGTCACACATTAATCAAGAAAATGACATAAAAATTCTTTCACAACAAACAGTTTCAAGGAATGAGTAAAATTATTTAAATTTAGGCATATATGTCTGCAACTAAATTAGGTTGTAATTTCACTTAAAGGTCCATACCACCATTTTGCATGTTTGAGCCTATATTCAATTTTCATACACGTTACGTTACTGACAGTCATTTCCCAAAGCATACTACTGGAACAGTGAATTAAAAATGTTTTTCCTACCTTCCAGACCTCCATTGGTTTCAGTTCATTCTCTATTAAAATCAACTTGTTGATACT
The DNA here is from genome assembly GCA_014773175.1 of Lucifuga dentata. Lineage (NCBI taxonomy): Eukaryota > Metazoa > Chordata > Actinopteri > Ophidiiformes > Bythitidae > Lucifuga > Lucifuga dentata. Next base: position 33,924 of record VXCM01002295.1, read on the forward strand.
TGAAATGTTCTTGGGATAGGTAATCCATCATCACCAACAAGACATGTATTCAGGATTTTTTGAAGTTTTGTAATAAAATAAAAAGCGTGGAGTGAATGTATGTCTCCACCAGGAATATATCCCAAAAGAAGACCTGTATTTATTGAAAAATTTAGCCGACCATGACTTCATAAGACTGTGTAACTATTAGCAGGAGAAACGCTGATTTTTAAGGTGGGTGTATCACTTGAATATTTGATTTTGAAAGATTAAGAGATTTTGCAAAACATCAGGAAAGCTGAAATACGGTTTTATCCTTCGGGAAATGATTATCAGTAATGTTGCGCGTATGAAAATTGAATATTTTAAGCGCCAACATGCAAAATGGGTGGTATGGACCTTTAAACTGAAGATATAGCTTGTTAAGATTAATGAGCCCTTCAGCTCTTCCTTTTTGTGTGTGTGTGTGATTTTGTGTGTTGGTTGTAAGTATACAACACACTCAGATGTTGTGTAGCAAAACAAAAATGTCATGAAAATGTGGGACTTCGGCTTGCAATTGTTCTTATGTTTCAATAAAAGTTAAAAAAAAAATTCTTTCACACTTCATTCAACAACAAAAAGTTTCATTTACAGGTGAGGGTTTTCAACCACGCTGAGCACATCTTCATCTTAAAGTTACAGACAGTGCAGCTCTACCAAACATGAGCAATTATAAGATCCACCTCTTTTGGAAAACCACAATCCGAGTCTCATGATGATAATAAAATTTCAAAGACTTGCCATAAGCCATACAGCAAGTTGTCATAAGATTTATCAATAAGACTCACTAGTAACTTTAAATGCATTCTGAGTGACAAGTTACTCATTAATATGGATTAACAGGTGCATAAAGGCTTAGATCTACCTGTGTCTGGATCCTGTGGCTGTTTAATTCAGGCTGCTAACTCAGTGTCAACTTTTGTCAAATTAAGGCACAAATGAGCAATTTTTTTTTTTTTTTTTTTTTTTTTTTTTAATGTTGTTTTGCAATCCCCAGTTACGGGATTTTCCTTGTTTCAAATTCATATGTGATCTTTATGTCATCTTCTGTGTGTATAATAGTGTATTTCTATGTATCTTAGTTTCTTTTTGAATATCTTATCACATCTGTGTCTTCTTTGTCCTCTGTAAAGCTCTTTGTAACTGTTACTTCAACAGATGCAACATAAATAAAGGCATCATTAATTATAAAGATCTGAAGTAAAGAAATGCTGTTTTTTGCATCTTGTTATTGCATCTGCAGTTTCCAGAGAACTCCTTCTCTCAGACGAAAATGGAGGAAACGCTACGGTGGTCTGGACGGCAACAAACTGCTAGAGCCCAATAAAGATCAAGACATAAAAGGTCTGTGTGTGTGTGTACGTGCGTGTGTGTGTGAACCACCCTGTGATTAGTGGTCTGTGAAATATGTTCGTGGGCGGAGTCTGCTGCTATCTAAATTAAGGTTGTGCTCAGTCTGCTAATTGGCTGCAGGGGAAGGCTACTGTTCCACCCCCCAAAATCTATTTTTATTTTACATTTAATGTGCGAATATAAAATCTGCATGAATTATAAGGGACAAGCACCAAAAAACAAAAAAAAAAAAAAANAAAAAAAAAAAAAAACACAGGCTAATGGGTAAACATGCTCCTCATGTTCAGAAGACACAAATTAAATGATTTCTTCACTGATGCTCCTTTTCAGCTATTTCTATTCTTGCTTCTATCTATCTATCTATCTATCTATCTATCTATCTATCTATCTATCTCTATACATATAGACTGTATATGCTAACAGCACAATATGTAATTACCCAGTTAGTGGTTTCAGTCAGTCATGCATTTTCTTGTAACAAAACCATGACTTGTGACAGAGAACCACATATTTTGTATTTTCTACAGAAACACAGGAAAAAAAAAAAAAAAANAAAAAAAAAAAAAAAGAAACAGAAAAAAAAAAGACTGAAAAAGGATGTTTGATCCTCTGGAGTCATTTTTGCAAATTTTACTTTTCATTGAATTTGTCTTTCATTTGCCAGACTCGAGTGTCATGATGGAGTCCATCACACTGCCCTAAGGCTTGTCTGAAATGTCCAGGTTTTCCACTAAAACGTCTGAAATGTTCTGGCCAATCAGTAATGATTTAGAATGAGTGGGCGGAGCCTCAACATGTGTGAACAGCACACCTGGTGATCTGTCATCAGCTCAGAAAACCAAAATACTAACTCAGGTGGAGTTTGTGTTTTTTTGTTGAAGTAGCAACAGACTGAGGGAGTTCCTTTCTTTTTTTCCTTTGGCAGAAGATGGATGGATGGCAGATGAGTGTTCACAAAGGAACACTAAGAACCAGGTAGACCTGCCTTAACATGTCTAACACACACACACACACACACACACACACACACACACATTATTGTGTTCCTGGAGATCAAAGAGGAAGAGGAAAACTACCTTTATGTCTCCTTCCTGACAGAAAAAGGGAGAGGAAGGTCTTTGTCAGAAGATAATTTTTCATCTTACCAGTCTGTCCTCTCTCTCTCTCTGACCTCGTCTCGTTGTTTCCAAGGAAACAGCACCCCACCCACTGCCCAGGAACCTGATCCAGAACCAGGCCCAGACTTCAGTCCAGAATCCGGTCCAGAAACCCATCAGCCTTGTTAGTCCTGGTTCTGCAGGTGCATCTGGAGTTATTGTCATTTTTGTTTTACCCTGCTCCTATATTGATTTAAAGGACCATATCATCCATTTTGCATGTTTGAGCCTAATATATTCAAATTTCATACATGTTACGTTATTGACAATCATTTCCCAAAGGATAAAACTGTATTTCAGCTTTCCTGATATTTTGCAAAATCACTTAATCTTTCAAAATCAAATATTCAACTGATACATCCACCTTAAAAATCCATGTTTCTCCTGCTAATAGTTACACAGTCTTATGAAGTCATGGTTGTTTAAATTTTTCCACAAACACAGGTCTTCTTTTGGGACTATATTCCCCGGTAGTGATGTACATTCATTCCGCAGTTTTCATTGATCTTAAACGCTAAAATTATGAAACTTTGAAAAAACCTGAATACACATCTTGTTGGCGATGATGGATTACCTATCCCAAGAACGTTTCAAGTATCAGCAAGTTGATTTTAATAGCGTACTAGAATGAACTGAAACCAGTGGAGGTCTGGAAGGTAGAAAAAACATTTCTAATTCACCATTCCAGTAATATGCTTTGGGAAATAATTGTCAGTAATGTTAGGTGTATGAAAATTGAATATATTAAGCTCAAACCATGCTTTAAACCATGATAACCAGACATTTGAAGTCAAATAGGAACATTTTTCACATGTCATCAAGGTTTATAACTCTGAGAGACGACTGATTTTTAAACATTTTAGATTCAGGAAACGAACATCTTCATTAGGGTTCATGATATTAGACAGATCTCTTGTACAACTGTTCTCATAATGTAATAAAACGACAATATAATAATAAGGAGTTCCTGTGTGTGCAGTGGTGCCTCCTTCGGTCAATAACGGCTGTCTGAAGCCTCCTCTTCCTCAGATGGCGGTGGTCCAGCCTGAGGACAGAGGTTTCACCCCTGTCCAGCCTTGGTCCCCCCCTCAGCAGGTCCCGTCCAAACGCAGAGCGTAAGTTTAGTTCATTATCTTGCTATGATCATGCGTGTGCTGAACCCTGATCAAACTGTTGTGATGTTTTAGAGCCGCTGATGTGCTGTTTGACAGCTTCGCCTCAGACGGAAGAATCAACATCAACCTGTTCTTTGAGGTATTTTCACTCTCATGCAGGTATCTAGTGGAGATAACATTTATCATTCCAAAATTGTGGAATCAGCTGGGTGGGTTTCTCTTTGTCAGGCCATCTGGAGCTCCGGTCTGCACCGGTCGGACCCACGGCTCAGAGAGTGTTTCTTTCACCTGAGGAAGCTTCAGGATGCAGAGGGAACAGTTGACAGAAACAACTTCCACAGGTCTGAAACTGCTTTACGTCTCCGATTTTAAAGGATCATACCACCCATTTTGCATGTTTGAGCCTAATATATTCAATTTTTGTACACGTCACGTTACTGACAATCATTTCCTAAAGCATACTACTGGAACAGTGAATTAAAAATGTTTTTCCTACCTTCCAGACCTCCATTGGTTTCAGTTCATTCTG
>VXCM01002295.1:38266-59533 GCA_014773175.1 Lucifuga dentata
CAATAAAAAGCATGGAGTGAATGTATGCCTCCACCAGGGAATATAGTCCCAAAAGAAGACCTGTGTTTATGGAAAAATTTAAAGGACCGTGACTTCATAAGGCTGTGTAACTATTAGCAGGAGAAACATTGATTTTTAAGGTGGGTGTATCACTTAAATATTTGATTCTGAAAGATTAAGAGATTTTGCAAAATATCAGGAAAGCTGAAATACAGTTTTATCCTTTGGGAAATGATTGTCAGTAACATAACATGTATGAAAACTGAATATATTAGGCTCAAACATGAAAAAATGGGTGCTTTGGTCCTTTAAATTAAAATGACCAATTTTTTTCATCCTTTCTCTCTGTCCTGTCACATTCAAAATTTAATTTAATTGTCATCTTTGATACTATACTTTATTATAAAATATGTAACATATCCCTTAATGAAGTTGTCTTTAATAACTAAACTCGCCAAAAAAATTGTTTATGAAAATTTAAGGAAAAACATACCATTGGCCAATTCATTGTTATTAGATGTTTCTTACACTCTGCTATCAGCATTGTGTCAGCCTTAAAAAAAATCCAGTAACATTGGGCTGTAGTTGTGATAACTGCTTTGATTGTGGTTCTGGTTTTTAGTTCTGGATCTGGTCCTAATGTTGGTTTTCGTGCTGCAGGTGCATCACAGGATTCGTCTCTCTCATCCTGAAAGCTCTGCAGGGGCGATTCGTCATTCCGGATTTTTCTACTTTCACTGAAGAGACTCAGAAGTTGTTCTCCAGGTGTCGCCAGCTGTCGTCTGTCCAGGTGAGTTCTGCGTTGATGCATGGGGTCAGAGGTCAGCGACAACATCCTCCCTTCCTGCCTATTAGATTCTGCACAGAAAGTTATCAGGCAAAATTCTTTGTCTGTCTTGTTTGTCCAATCAGGAGAAGGAAAAGGAGGGCATGGACGGCACTAAGTGGGGCGTCTCGATCTGCACGGTGGATGGACAGAGGTAGGACAGTGTCTATCTTTTCAAAAGGTTAAAGGTCAAACTTAAAGACACCAGAAAAGAGCAACAGATCTGTAGCTATGGACGCTGTAGGTGTGTGTGTGTGTGTTGTAGGTTGTCTCTGGGGGACTGGGCAGGGTCTCTGCTTCTGGGTGAGGCGTCCTGGCCGCTGGTGTACGGTGTGGCGGTTGACCTGCTGGGCTCTGACCTCGTACACAGATACGTTGGCCTGGAGGAGTACGCCAGACACGACTCTCCGTTCACCCTCACCAAGACAGGTGAGGTGGCGCGGCGTCCAATCAGCTTCTGCTGTCGTTATTTGATTATTTTCATTGCTGAGAGTTTGAATTGTTTAGGATATAAAGTAAAAGTGGCCATCGTTCCCAGTATTCAACACCAACCAGTAGAGGGCGCTAACAGTTTAACATTCCTCTCAACAGGAATTCCTCACAGTCCACTTACTGAGATAGGAGCCATCGTTACTACGTCTTTACTACAGGTAACTCACATCCATCCATCCATCCATCCATCCATTTCCAGGTGACAGTGATGTCACTTCCTGTCATGTTGTGTTTTGTCTGCAGCTGGCGGGGAGGTTGTGTGCAGAAGAAGAGGAGAAGTATGACTCGGTAAGTCCTCAACAGGCAGACAGGATGAAGTCTGATTTAACATGTCCTGACTGACTGTTTGTTCTGTAGGTGCTGAACGTCATCAGACGACTCAGCAACAAGGAGCACGCCAGCCTGAACTGCAGCAGGTACCAACGCTGCTAAGGAATGGAGATAGATAGATAGATAGATAGATAGATAGATAGATAGATAGATAGATAGATAGATAGATAGATAGATAGTCTCTCCTTGTTTTTCTAATTGCTTCTGATTGCTGATTGGTTGGGATGTTAATTGCAGTTCAGTGTCAAAGAAAAAAAAATGACAGCTATGCAACATCAACACATCAACATAAGACTGGATATACAAACAGGATTTTCTATTCACTTATTCCAGATTTAAAGGACCATACCACCCATTTTGCATGTTTGAGCCTATTATATTTCATTTTCATACACATAATATTACTGACAATCATTTCCCAAAGGATAAAATCATATTTCAGCTTTCCTGATATTTTGCAAAATCTCTTAATCTTTCAAAATCAAATATTCAAGTGATATACCCACCTTAAAAATCCATGTTTCTCCTGCTAAGAGGTACGCAGCCTCATGAAGTCACAGTCCTTTAAATTTTTCCATAAACACAGGTCTTCTTTTGGGACTATATTCCCTGGTGGAGGCATACATTCACTCCATGGTTTTTATTGCACTTAAATGCTAAAATTATGTAACTTCTAAAACAACCTGAACATACGTCTTGTTGGTGATGATGGATTACCTATCCTAAGAACGTTTCAAGTATCAACAAGTTGATTTTAATAGCGTACCAGAATGAACTGAAACCAATGGAGGTCTGGAAGGTAGGAAAAACATTTTTAATTCACCGTTCCAGTAGTATGCTTTGGGAAATGATTGTCAGTAACATTACATGTATGAAAATTGAATATATTAGTCTCAAACATGTAAAATGGGTGGTATGGTCCTTTAAAGAATGAAAGTCAGTCTAACTTGACCTTTGCATGACCTTCAGCTATCAGAACAGCACAAAGTCCAGCGTCCGGCTTCACGCTCTGTCCTTCTACCTGCAGGAGAAAAAGGTAAAAACAGAAAAAAACTCAGTTTAACCGGGACTCACTGATGATCTTCACTTCCTGTTCCCTCTGACACACACTTCCTGTTTCAGTGTTTTCCAGAGAAAGTGGATGTTAATGCTGCGTTGGATCTAATGCTGCAGGTAAATAGACGTTCCATGTTTCTTTTACTTTATTTTACTGTTTAACTTCTCATATCTTCATGTGAAGAATAATGCAGCTAATTACTGTGAATTGAGACAGATTAATCTACATCATGATTACATGATCTGACCATTTAAAGGACCATACCAGTGATTTTTGCACGTTTGATCCCAATACTACCCACATACATATTACATTACTGTCACCTATTTTGTAAAACATAAAATCTATTTTAGTTTTCATGTTATTTTTACCAAATCCCCTAAATAAATTTTCACATGATACGCCCACTTTAAAATTTTATGTTTCGCCTGCTAACAATACGTGCGATTGTACCAGAAGGCACAGTTATTTTTAATTTCTCAGTAAAAGCAGTCTTCTCCTGGGATGATATTCCCTGGTGGAGACATAATTTTCTTCCGTGCAGCTCTGTGTTGGACCAGTTCAATTAAATAACTTCAACAAAAGATAATAACAGCATGTGGTTCACTGTGATGGATTACTTATCAAGCATGTTTCACGTCTCTACAAGTTGATTTTTATAACATTCTGGAATGAACTGAAACTATTTGCTGCCTGCAAATAGGAAGAACAATAATTAAAAACAATATTTACTGCTCCAATACTACTTTATTTTGGAAAATAACTGGATTATGCAAAATCACAGGTGTGGTCCTTTAAGTATTATTTTTAATATTTTAGACTCTGAGAACTTTTAATGAACATTTTTTTCTTACATTTTATAGCCTAAAGAATCTATTAATTAACAACAAAAAGCAATAGATTAATTGTTAATGAAAATAATCTCAGTTTCAGATGTAAATTTGTCTGTATTGTCTGACAGTGCGCCTCCACAGAGATCACCTGTGAATCAGGAGCTGTCATGGCTGCATCGTTAGCCAATGGGGGGCTCTGCCCACTGTCAGGTGACCAGGTGCTGTCACCAGGGGCAACACGCAGTATGCTGTCCATGATGCAGGTGGCCGGGATGAAGGATTACTCCACAACCTTCCACTACAAGGTCCATACAAGCAACTACAGACAATTTACATTCTTAAAGGAGCATACCAGTGATTTTGCAGCCAATAAATGCAATCCACATACATGTTACATTACTACCAACCATTTTCTTAAACATGCTACTTGAGTGGTATACTTTAAATTTGTTTTTCTTACACTATAAGCTTGATAAGTTCATTCAACTTAAAAAAAGCAGGGTAACTTGTTTCCCTAAAAAAAGTTAAGTTATGCATTGTTGAATAAACAAAAAACGAACCTTGGATTCTCAATAGAAAAGCCTCAAATGTTTAGGTAATTGCTAAATTAAAAACAAGCATCCCTTGTATATTTAGATGTGGTGAAACATTGAATTTCAAGGTGGGTGTATCAACTGAATATTTAATTTTTAAGCTTTAATTTTTAATTTGGAAGCTTAGGAGATTTTCGAAAATTACAGGAAAACTAAACTACAGTTTTATCTTTTGAAAAATGGTTGTCAGTAACGTAACATGTACGTAGGTAGCATTCATTGGGCTTAAACATGCAAAATCACTGGTGTGGTCCTTTAAGTGGTCGATCTGTTAGAGCAGAGACATGATTTCTGCCAAAGAGGAATATCAAATTTGCAGGAATTTTTTAAAAATATATTTTTATAACTTAAAGGACCATACTGGTCATTTTGCATGTTTGAGACTAATATATTCAGTTTTCACACACGTAATGTTACTGATCATTTCCCAAAGCATACTACGGGAATGGTGAATAAAAAAATTAAAAACAGTTCTGTACCTTTTTTCCTACCTTCCAGACCGCCATAACGTAACATCTATGAAAACTGAATATATTAGGCTCAAACATGCAAATGTCCAGTATGGCCCTTTAAATAAAAGTAGTAATAAGTAATAAAACTGAGCTGAATATCAGTCAGACTGGACACCGAAGCTAAATCCATGTCAGTTAAATGCAGATAATACGACATAATCAACCATTTTTCTGTCTGTGAGAATCGTCTGTGTTTGGATCGGGACAGAGCAGAAACCTGGCATGAGTTAATATATTCACGTTTGCGTTGCAGACGTCTGTACCGGCCGTGTCCAGCAGTCACGGCTCCCTGCTGGCTGTGGTTCCTGGCGTTTTGGGCCTGATGGCTTTCTCTCCTGAGTTAGACGCCTCTGGAAACCCATGGAGAGCCGTCCACTTCTGCCAGGTCACACCTACGTCCTACGATTCTCCCTAACATAGATTAATAAAGATTAGGGTGGAGAGAGTTGAGTTGGATACAGAAGCATGACGTGTAGGATGAAGATTAGGAACTAGAATTCATATGTTAGATGTTGGAGGATGACATCACAGACTCTTTCTAGCTTTCATTATGTTTTCTTTATATTTGTAGGAGCTGATATCCACGTTTCAGCTGCACAGTTTTGACATCAGGACTCCGTTCCGTCAGGTTTTGGCCTACAGACAGTGGAAAGCAGAATCTGAGGCGAGTTCTGACCCCAGACCAGCATCTCTTGGTGTGTCAGGATCAGCGTGAGTTTCATTTAAACGGCCTCGTCTCCTCTCTCTCTCCTCTGCAGGGATACCAGATCATGAATGTCCTGCTGGCAGCTTTCAAAGGAGACGTCCAGTCGCTCAGAAGGTAAGCTAACGTTTGCCCTCTGAAGGCAGGGCTGCTGACATGAACACAAAGATAAGGACAAAAAGGGAAAATCTGACATTTCGATTGTTAGAATAATCATGTTGTCAGGCTGAGATGACAGACCTGTGGTACTGTTTAGGTACTTCCTGTCTGGAGTGGATGTCAATTCTGTCGACTACGACGGCCGGTCAGCTCTGCACGTGGCGGCTGCTGAAGGTCACGCAGAGGTCATCCACTTCCTGTTAGAGAATGCTGGAGCAAATCCTGGCCTCAAAGACAGGCAAGGACTGAACCTGCCGCACACACACACACACACACACACACAGAACAGGAGATTTGAAGCATCAGGACACGATGCTGCTGTTGCATTTGGTTTAAAGTCATTCAAAGAGCACTGGAATTACTGCAAATAGTGATCAATGTGTAGCTTTGTGTTGCTTTAAAAATCTGATACAAGAAGCCAATGAGAGCTCATGCCTCCACCAAGGCCAACAAACCCCCTCCCCATCACCACCAAAATAAGCTTTTTATAAAAAACAAAACAACGATACACCATGCTAAATTTCATTGAAATCAACCCATTAGCATCGATTTTGTAGGCTAAAAAATCTTCTGGATCCTGGATCCAGAATATGATCCACATCACCTCCAAAATGTAATCACTTCTTCCTTTCCACATGATTTAACTGTCCTACAAATTTCATCCAAACAAACAGTATTTTTTTGTGATGGCTTTGCATATGAATGCTGGTACAAATACAGATAGTATTTTGGAGTGACAGACACAAAAACAGATACACACAGCACACAGCTATTAAAGGACCATACCATCCATTTTGCATGTTTAAGCCTAATATATTCAGTTTTCATACATGTTACGTTACTGACAATCATTTCCCAAAGGATAAAACCGTATTTCAGCTTTCCTGATATTTTGCAAAATCTCTTAATCTTTCAAAATCAAATATTCAAGTGATACACCCACCTTAAAAATCCATGTTTCTCCTGCTAATAGTTACACAGCCTTATGAAGTCACGGTCCTTTAAATTTTTCCATAAACGCAGGTCTTCTTTTGGGACTATATTCCCCGGTGGAGGCATACATTCACTCCACGCTTTTTATTGAGCTTAAACGCTAAAATTACATAACTTTTAAAAAAAACCTGAATACACGTCTTGTTGGTGATGATGGATTACCTATCCCAAGAACGTTTCAAGTATCAACAAGTTGATTTTAATAGCAGAATGAACTGAAACCAGTGGAGGTCTGGAAGGTAGGAAAAACATTTTTAATTCACAGTTCCAGTATGCTTTCAGAAATGATTGTCAGTAATGTAACATGTATGAAAATTTAATATGTTAGGCCCAAACATGCAAAATGGGTGGTATGGTCCTTTAAATATGGTTTGGGTTTTATATTGGAGAGCAGTTGTTGATGTAGTTTTGCTGTTCCACCAGGTGGGGGAGCTCTCCTCTGCAGGAGGCCCGGAGGCACAACAAGGAAGCTGCAGTCCAGCTGCTGCAAGGAACCATCTGATCTGATCCAAGAGCTATTTTACCCTCCAATAACAGCTGTCCATGCACACACACACACACACACACACACACACACACACACACACACACACACACATGCGCACACACGCCGTGCTGTGGGATGAATTAGTGCAAAATGTAGACGTTTGCATCTTTTTGACAAACTCAGTATGAGAACAAAATGATCATCATCTAAAAATGATGTTAAACATCAACCAGAAGCCTCAGGTTCAGAATCAGAATCTTTCTTTCTGACATTTAGCACTGATGTTCAGCAGTCCACCGGCCTAAATCTGCTAGAGAAGGAAAAAAAAAAACACAGAGATGAAATTCTGGGACATGGCGGAAGTCATTAACTGAACAGAAACAGAAGTAGAGGAGGAAGGATGAAGGAATATTTGTTCACCAGAAAAGACAAAAATAACTGCTGGAATGTGCTGAACTTCACAGACAGATGAGAGCAGATGTGTTTCTTTAAAAAGAAAAACTTCTATGGGTTGAAAACATCCAGTGATATAATCGATAAAGCTATCAGGCTTCCAGCAACTTGTTTGATAAATCACACAGTTTGTCATCGTTCTGACTTTTCGTTGGCATGAAGCTGGTCTCATGCGTCGAGAAAATAATTCATATTCTGTTACATCACCTTCTTTTCTGTTGATATGTGACTAAAAACACTGCAGCGGGTTTAAAAAAGCAGCTTTGTGTCTGATAAAGTGACTGTCACAGAGCCTTTACTTCTTTTAAATATGTCTAATTTGTACATAAATCACAAGTCAACAGTAGGAATATATGAAACCCCTGCATAAAAGAGCAACAAAAAAAATATTTGGAGAGGAGGTCAATAGCCAGATTGGATTAAATCTTAATTCTCTTTTCTTTTCCAAGCAAATACTGTAAGTGTACATCATCAGTTTGCAGGGTTTTTTTGTTTCTCTTTTAAATGTTTCTACATTTTTGAAAACATATAAGCAGATATGAGGAGTCCATATTGATTGAAACCCATTTCAGTTCTTATACATTAAAGTACTGAAGTAATATCCAGAATGTTTTAATGTAACTCCTGCTGCCTTTGCTTTGCTTCGGTTGTATCGTTGTTTGTCCAGCAGGTGGCAGTACAGCTGTCAGATTAAAGACTGAACGTTAAGGTATTTGAATTAACTTCTGCTTTGTATGTACATTTACATCATGTTCTGTAATAAAATGATGATCTGTCATGTTATTTTCATTTTAAAAGCGTATTTGAACAAACAGCAAAAGAGGAACTCAGACTGAAATTCAAAGATAAAAACTTTGGCTCTCCTGTCACAAGTGTGGGAGGGGGAGATAAATCTATTATATATTATGTAATATATTGAAGTAATTTGTACTACTACTATTATTATTATTATTATTATTATTATTATTATTATTATTATTATTTGTATCTAGCCATATGTGCAACATTTTTGTCGTTAGGAAATCAGAATCCTCATCATGACGTAGCTCCAGAGACTCTAGATCTGTTTCTGACATAACATTTCTTTTCTTATTCTTAATTATTGTTGTTATTGTAACTTCCCATCGTGTTTAGATGTGACCTGGTCATGAATATTCATAATAGTAATATTATTTTATGAACCATTCACCAGGCATGCTGTGTATCTTCATAGATGTATTACCTCATGGGCAACATGGTCACGTATCCAGGACCCTGGAGCCTTGATTTAGTTTCTTTTTTTTTTTTTTAATGTGTAAAGTATTTTTGTTTTTAAAATATTGGAGCAAATATGATTTTGAAAATGTAGTATGATTATGAAATAGTTTGAATGTTTTATAAATTAGCCGATTAGGCTAAATCATGTAATGATGTAATGACTAAAGGTCAAATGTCACTTTTGCTGTCAACATGGAGAAATGCGCGCATAGCAAAAGCCTAGCCTGCAAAGCGTAAGCTTAAAAACTAAAAAGACGCTAAAGATGGCGCGTTGCTACAACAAATAATGCCCTCTATTTCAACATTTTTCACCAAAAAACAGGTGGAAGGTGATGCTGTTATTGATAGCAGCGCTGCCGTCTGAGAATAACCTGGATGCTAATGCCTGCACTGCTAACGTTAGCCCAAGTTCATATTTGCATTTGTATTATTTGTGTGTGTAGGTAGAGGCCCGTGGTCATGATAATCCGTCCATGTGTCTCTTGGCCAGGCCGGGAAAACGTTTGACTTTGCCTTGCGCGACAAACCAAACCATTTTCCTCTTAACCGCGAACATTAAATTATTTTAGATCGCTCTGTCAAGAAAAATATGGAAATGCAACTTACAGGTTTTACTGGATTCTCATATATTAAATTAAATTTTCACAAAGGAGGGCTCTCTTGTTCCCCGTCCCCTTTGGTCCAGGGCCGGGACATCTGACCCAGTTGTCCCCCCTTGTCGACGGCCCTGCCAATCACTGCACAAAGGGACAAGTTGAAAGATAATTAGAACTACAGCGGAAGTTACTTCAAAACCAAAGCAAAAAATGTTCCTGTCTGTGTGCAAACCAGACAAATATTATCTTTTCACACGGAATGAATGAATCACAGAGTAATGCAGTGCCATGCTTCCTCGTGGAATTAAGTGACACGTTCTCTGCTAAACGAGAATATCAAGCGACGAGTGCAAAAGTGAAAACTCAGAAGGATGTTCTCTGACTAGCAGCAGCTCAGGTTTTCTTAAAGTGCAGAGGATGTCTGCCAGGACAAGCCATCGCTCTGTAATTACTGTTTACCGTACACAGGACTGTCCCAAACACAGAACTCACCACACAGCCTGGATGAAATGCAACACTTCTACTTACAGCAGCAACATTTTGAAATATCCACAGTTTGACTTCCTGATGTGAGGCGTCAAAACTCTGCAGACTCAAGAGTCCACCTGAACTTTCAGTTAAAAAAAAGTCCTCAAAGTTGCCAGCTTTAATGTTCGTACCAGTTAAACATCAGCCTTTAGTAAGTAAGAAGAGCAGCTCTACGTTTAGATCGTGTATCTTAAGTCTGGTGGGTCTGAAATGATTATGCTCAATTTCAGCCCACAGAAAGGATGTAGGATTTTTCCAAAATATCTGCACTGGAAAGAGACAACATTTACACCCAAGAACAGATATGTACAGACTGTGTGTCTGTATATTATCAGTCCAGGCTTATTCTCACTGTAGGAGTTTGTATCTGCAGATAGATGACCAATAAATAACGGCTCAGTTTATACTGATAAAGTAGATAAGTCTTACAGATATTAAAGAAAACACAATGAAAAGGAAGAGTGTAAAAACAAACAGGAAGTAACAAAAGTTTGTACTGTACAAAGCCGTATAAAGTCACACTGTGCATGAAATTACTTTTTAAGAAGGAAGGAATCATTTCCTGTTGCCTAATTTATTGTTTTGAGGCTGAGTTTGTGTACAGTAAAGCTACAGTAAAAGTACAGCTGAAAACGTGTCTAAACTTAAAAAAAAAGAAAGTTAGATTTGGTTAAGAATTGGTAGTCTTGAGATGTTTGTGTACTATTTATGTATTTAATTTGTATTTTTATTATAATAAAAATAATAATAATAATAATAATAATAATAATAATAATAATAAATACATATTATTTATTTTGTATTTATTTACTATTTATGTACTATAATACTATTGTTTCAAAGTCTTATATATATATAAGTATATATCTTATATATTAATAAGATATATATATATATCTTATGCAAACATCACACATGTTGAAACATAGGCACTGAAATGCCTAGATGTCTAACAAATTATTACTTTTCATAAAATTTAACTCACTTCCTACCATATTTAATAAATGGGCTAAACCTAGCCTGGCTTTAACTGGGCTAAGTTTTGATTAGTTTAACTTTTGTTTGAACAGGATTTCATGGAATAAATTCCATTAAACATAGAGACCTGACACAGGTTAGGATGCAGTTATTAAAACGCTGCTAGAACAAGAATTACATATCAGAGATGATTACTTTTCACTCAAATGTAGCACAGTGGCGGAGCCAGGGGAGTGGCCTGTGGTGCCATGGCAACCACAGATGAAAGCCTGGACACCACACACAGTATCGACTCTCAGGTCACTCAGTTTTTAATTTATTTGAATATTTATCATCACGCAGAACCATTTCCTGAACCATTTCCTGCCGCCGCAGCAGTCAGGATTCTATATAGCTGAACACACACATCCATGCACGCTGCTGCCCCTCCCCCTCCCATCCTACACAGACAGCCCAGCTTTCAGCAAATGGAGAAGACAATTAAGTTCGTAAAACCAGACGTTTATTTTTTAATTTACTGATTTTTATTTGTTCCATGAAATGAAGGATATGCTGCGTTCACAGACCTCAGAAGTCGAATTTTTCCCATTTTTAACTTCCAACTTCCAACCTCAAACCGTTCCAGCCAAATACAATCAAAAAAGCATGGCTGAACACCAATAAATACTGTCAGATTAAATAAACATTGTGATAAATGCTAACTAAAGTAAAGTTAGACTACAGGACTGTTTGGTTGTGTTGTTTTACGATAATATTAATCACAGTGAGTATTAAACTTTGTGCAGAGAAGTAATATTCTGAAATTATTTACACTGACGTATCAATGGCAAACAGTTATTATACACTATAGATAGTTAACTTGGCGATATATTCTGACCTTTTTATTTCAATTTCACGTAAGAAAAAATACTTTATTCGCCTGTTAGTTGATCATTTTCCACTCATAAAGCTCACTTCCACGGTGCTGCCATGTTGAGTGACATCATACTCGTGAAGTCAGGATAGATCATTTTGTCCAAGTTTCCCAGCCGGAGCTCCGACTTCAAATGCGTTCCAAAACATTTTTCCAAGTAAGAAGTCAGAAAACTCTGAGTTCTGAGGTCTGTTGAATGCAGCAATAGATTAGAGTATGCAATGTGTGAAATCGCTAGTTATAGTTAGCGAGGTTTTCCATGCTTTGTGCAAGACCATGAAGCTCCCAGCTGACCTCCTTAAGCTCAGCTGGAAGTGTGTGTGCGGAGAAACAGCAGCTGAGCTGGAGCTTCATGTGTGTCACAGCTTCAGACGAGTTTTTACAAGTTTAAGAAGAGACACAAAGATTTTGTGTAATAACATAATATATATTCAGAAATTCCCATTTTCTTTTTTGCTTCAAGTTTTTCTTACGTTTCTTTCAAAGAGGATAATCAATTACCGTTATTTCTGCTGACTAGACTATTTTTTAGATTTTTAGCTGATTTAAGCTAAAAGCAAGCATCCTGTAAAATCTGCTGATGTGTCTAAACAACACATCTTATGGTGTGTTGGGGCTCATTATGCATCATTGATGGCTGAGTGACTGAAAAAGGTCATATTTGACAACAACACTGCAACACGCAGAAAAACCCGAACAAAACACCAGTTAAGGTGCCGCCCCAAAGAGAACTCTGGTCTCAGCCTGGCCACCCCGAAGGAAACTGTCTGGCTCCGCCCCTGCTGCAGCATCGTCTGTACTTTTATTTTGAAATCGCAGCCTGGCAGGAAGCGTGGTTAGGTGTTTTATCTAACTTGACCCTCTGATCCTGTAGCCTGTTGAACAAACTGAGACGCGGCAGTTAGTTTCAGGTCACGTAAAGCTCAGCCAGATGAGTAAAACTCTGACTTTTATCAGAGAATGTGAAGAAAATATCCAGCAGGTGAAGCATCTGAGCAGCATGAGAGCTGATAATGAAGATTCTGGAGGAGTTAAACTGCATTTCCACTCCTTTTATTCGCGTTTTTAAGGATTCCGGACACTTTCATTCATCAGCAGAGGAGCAGCATTGAGTTTGAGGTAAGTAAGCGAATCTATTAAACACATGAATCAGGTGAAGCTGAGAATTCTACGTGACGTGTTTACCTGCCAGACCTGCAGTGAGTTTTAAACCGAAAAATATAAATTTGCCTTGTGGAGATATCGTGGAAATGTATTTACTTCTTCAGCGCCATATATCCACTCCACAGAAACACGTGGGGAAATATAAAAGGTGTAGATTATTACTAAACAGTTTCAGTCCTTTTTCAGAATATACAGGAAATAGATAATAGATTTAAAGATAAATGCACAGGTAAAGCTGGAGTTGGGTCTACATTAAGGTGAGCTGTCTGCATAGCCCAGCAGCAGACTTAAAGGGTGAATTTAAAGTTTACAGACAGATCTACGGGAAGTTTAGTCTGACTTGAATGTATTTTAATTTGTAGGCAGATCTACAGGAAGTTTACAGTTTGTTTGACTTGTTTGTTGATTGACCTACAGAAGCATACCGGTGATTTTGCATGTTTGAGCCCAATAAACACAATTGCATGCATGTTACATGCTGCCAACAATTTCCCAAAACATATGTATTTATTGGGCTCAAACATGTAAAATCACCAGTATACTCCTTTAAAATTGACTGCGATATCGGATCTACAGTCACTAAATGAGATGGTTTTAAGGATTATAACAGCAATCATGCATGTTTGAGCCCAACATATATAATACACATACATGTTATGTTACTGACAACCATTTCCCAAAATATACTACTTGAGCAGTAAATTTTAGAATTGTTTTTCCTACCTCCAGACTGCAATTGCTTTCAGCACCCTATAAAAGTCAACTTGTAGAGACTTGAAACATGCTTAAGATATGTAATCATCTCAGCAAACATTTTGTCTATCAGGTTTTTTTGTCAAAGTAGTTTTATTTAACCCATCCAACACAGAGCTGCACAGAAGACAATGTATTCCTCCGCCGGGGAATATAGTCCCAGGAGAACATGGCTTTTACTGAGAAATTAAACTGACCGTTATCTATCTATCTATCTATCTATCTATCTATCTATCTATCTATCTATCTATCTATCTATCTATCTATACCGTTCTATATATATATATATATATATATACACACACAGATATATACATATCAGATTTTCACTTTATGATTATCGTGGCCAAAAGGTATCAAGATAACCATATTATTGCAATATCTATAGAAAATCAAAAAAAAAAAAAAAATGCTGTCAGTCAAATTCATGTTAAGTTTGTTTATTGTGCTGCTAACTATCAGGTCACATGGCCTAACATCTGCATCAGTACGTCAACTGAGACAACATCACTTGCAGGCAGCAGACAGAGTTTGTGTGTGAGACACAGGCTGACACTCTGATTTACTGTGATGTCCACTGACCATGTCCTTGTCCTTAAATTACATTAAATTACATTTTTCCTCTTTCCATTTTTCACCTTCTCTGTCTATGCCAAGTTTTTATGAAGGAAGATGAGCATGTTTAGTTTATCAGATTTCAAGCTGGAGCAAAACACTGTCTGAATGTTCCCCAAAGAAATGAAAAGTCTGTCTGATGCGACTGTAACAACTATACCAACTATAAGAAAATCACTTGCGTGGAGCAGGACAGTGCTGTGTGTGAGACCACAGACTGATGGTCCACTGACTCAGACAGCGTTAGCTGACCTGTGGCTCTCTCTGCTTCTTTGATGCTGCCTATGGAGAGAAAATCCTGTCAAGTCCAACGCCATGATAACTTAGCTTTAACAACACAACTAACACCTTCATAGAACATTTCCTGTTTCAGGGCTAGCAAGCTAACTGCTACTTCCTTTCTCTACCGTGGTGAAATCTGCAGGATGATGGAGGTGAAGGTGGTGAACAGGTTGGTGGTTCCTGTCGATCAGCATTTCCTGCAGACTGGAGCGTCTACCAACTTCCTGTCTTTTTACTGAATCCAAAAAACTCCACACTGGCAGCTAACTTTTTTCGGGTTTTCGTCATCTCCTCTGACATGATTTTGCATGGCAGGAGCAGCCACACACTGTGGTAGTAGCTAGCTAGCTAGCTAGCTACTAGCTGGGGGGGGGGNGGGGGGGGGGGGGGGGGGGGGGGGCAGACACACAGGGAGACAAAGTGAGAATAGAAAGAAACAGAAATGATGATTTAAGAGGCGCTTGATTATTTACATGATATTATCATGTGTATTATTAACATGATATCAGTATTTCATTTTTTAATATCATGGTTATCATCAGTACTGGTATGTCCCGACACCCCTAAGATATAATTAATTAAAGGGCCCAAACAGACACGATGGCCGGTATGGTCCTTTAACTTGATGAATTCACTGATTAGCTCCTCACCTTTGCTGCTTGAAGTGGGTTGGCATGTTTTGGTTGTGTTTGGACTGAAAACCTGCAGCCTCTGGACCCTCTGANCCCCCCCCCCCCCCCAAAGATTAAACCTGAAGGTGCATTATGGAGGTCAAAGGTCAAATATATCAGAGTTCATCTCCAGAATGTTGCTGATATTTCTGTTAGTAGGAAACTGGGACAAATTCCATAACACCTGTGTTTACAGTGTGAGGACTGTCTGCAGCGTCACGGTTTTACTTCAGTTTAGTTTTTCCTCTCTATTCATTTATTTAAATAATAAAGTTGGAGTACTACGAATGTACTATGATGCAGTTTACTGTAGTATAGAACAAAATCAGCAGTACACATCTTGACAACTTGACTTAGATTCATTGTAAAGATCACAGATTAACTCTACATACCTACATACCTGCTCTCTCTCTCTCTCTCTGTCCCTCCCTCGCCCGCCCGCCCGCCCACACGTCGTAATTGCATTAGTCTCTGAGTACTGTCTCATGACGGGGAGTTGGTGTTATAGGATTAGCACACATACAAACACACAAATAGACCAATACACGCCAACACGTACTAACACCCCCCCCCCCCCCCCCCCCCCCCCCCCCCCCCCACACACACACACACACACACACATACAGTTACATCATCATACTAGTGCCACACTTAAAGGACCATACTGGCGACTGCATATTTAAGCCCAGTAAATACTACATGTATGCAGGTTACATTACTGCAACCATTTCCAAAAAACTTTCCACTGGAGCTGTAAATTTTAGATTATTTTTCCTACCTTCTAGGCTGCCATTGGTTTCAGTTCATTCCAGTTCATTCCACGCTATAAAAATCAACTTGCAGAGACTTGAAACATGTTTGTTCATCACAGAGAACACACCATCTTTTAAGTTTTTTTGATGAAGTAACTTTATTTAACCGATCCAGCAAGACGCTGCAGGGAAGACGATGTATATCTCCGCCAGTGAATATAGTCCCAAGAGAAGACGGATTTTACAGAGGGATTAAAAACAGCCGCGACTTCTGCAGTTGAAAAAAACATGTTAGCTGGTGAAACATCGAACTTTATAGTGTGTGTATCACCTGAACATTTTATTTTGGGAGATTAGAGGATTTGGCAAAATAACCGGAAAACTAAAATACGGTTTTATGCTTTGGAAAATGTGTGAGTAATGTAACGTGTAATGTGGGTATTTATTGGGCTTAAACACTCAAAAACGCTGGTATGGTCCTTAAATGTTTTCCATCATTATTGGCGGTTTTTCCAGCTTTGATCATGTTCACAGATATTTCCAGTTTTTACACTTGTCTCAATAATTTTATTTGCCGTACATAAACACGGTCCCATATGATAAATCAGATATCAGTCTGCAGGTTTGTAAACTTTAATTTTTTTTTTAATCCAAAAAAATGGATAAAAATGCTCAGACTGTTGTAAAACACTCAGCTAGACGTAACAAACTCTTTCTGCGCCGGCTGTTGAAAGGCATTCTGGGAAATGTAGGAAGCAGACAGATGAGAGGTTAAACCCATCATCAAATCACCTCTCAGAACCTCTGACAGCCAAGGAGGAGGATCTGAGGCGGCTGGAGGTGGGTTGACATTTTTGTGATGACTAGTTTTGGCGTGCACCAGATGGGTTGCCGCGGTAACGGTGACACACATGGTGACGGTTAACACCCACTGCGCAGAAGGTGAGACAGTTGTGAACCATCTTCTAAATGTAGATGGGCTTTGCAGATGCTGAGACTTTCTGTGAGGCGAGTGGCTCTTTAATTCTATAGTGTGTGTGTGTGTGTGTGTGTGTGTGTGTGTGTGTCTGTGTGTGTGAGACCACCTCACCATGCCAGGTACTACAGGTTATGTGTGGAAATGAGCTCATGTGTGCACAGTTCACCACATGTAGCGTTCACAGCATTTGGTGGCATTTACCCCCCCTGCCAACACACACACACACACACACACACACTTCGAAGCATTTGGATTTGATGTCACTCTCCCACGCTCAGCTCGTTGCTGATCTGCTAAACCTCGTCAACTTCAACCCAATTTTAGAATCTTAAAAGCTTTTCGTTATGGTTTTAATTTTTAATTTTCATATTTTGTTTCATTAAATCTGTCTAAAGTTCAAAAAGTAAATAAATAGCAAAGTTTGAACAAAACAAATTATGGCATCATCTTTTTCTTAAGAGGATATGTATTTATTTATACTCTGTTAAGCATAAAGTATAAATCGGCTTATTTTACAAAGTATTTTAAAAGATCTTTTAACATTTATTGGAACATGGGATCATCATAACAGGAAGCAGTAGAGAGAAAATTTTGGAAAAATGAAACGGGGCCACAAAAAAAAAAAAAGTGAATATGAGAAAGCATCTTATTAGAGGAAATGCATTGTTCCTATTCTTAATAACTTTATTTATTAAATACTTAATTATTTTGATTCATTAGGTCTCAAATTGTCTAAAGAGGAAATATTTTGTACTTAAACTTATTTACATGAAAATATAAAAATATTAAGATGTCTGGATGTGCCAACATGTAAAATGTTATTTTCATTACTGGAGTTTCTGAACTTTCAGCATCATTTCACACACATAAAATAATTTAGATCATTAATTTATTTGCAGAATACTAGAAAAATACACAAATATTTTAAACAAATATCAATCAGGAGTCAAAAATCATTATATTAACTCAGACGTGTGTGTGTGTGAGACACAAAATCCTTGTGTGTGTGTGTGTGTGTGTGTGTGTGTGTGGAGTNGTGTGTGTGTGTGAGACACAAAATCCTTGTGTGTGTGTGTGTGTGTGTGTGTGTGTGTGGAGTTAAATCAGGCTCATGCAGACCTCTGATCTGGATTTATAATGGTTTAATACTTCACAGGACTTTAAATAACAGGAATGGAATTATGTGATCACACTCCAGTCATAATATCCTCTTTTTGTTGTTTTTGACATAATTCACACTGTATCGTGCATTAAAGGAGGATTCTACTATCTGAAATCTGCTGAATTATTATGTGTGCTTGCCAAAGGCAGAGCACTATATATGTACACACACACACACACACACACATTTGCAGACTTCCCTAAAGTTTGGTGTGTAACTTGCCCCACACGATTGGGCCCAGCCCTGTGTGTCCTAAATCAAAATGTGCGGCCTGATACAGTGTGTGCTGTATCTTTTCTTATTGATCTGACCGGCTAGTTTCGTAAAAATCGCGAAAAACTAGCCGATTTTTCTTTCCCAAAGAGAATGAATGGAGAGCTGTTTGAAGTATTTCAAGTACCACAAGAGCTACAACAACAGAACTTAGCAGATAGATTCATAGTGTCATCCTCTACAAGCAAAAATAAACTTACACATATTGACCTGATGATGGCGCTGCAATAACCACTTTCATGTTTTGGCTTATAACTTTTGAACCATGTGTCCTACATTCAAAATTCTCTTTTTCTGAATTCCTTGGATTGAGATGCATCCACCCATATAGGCCACGCCCATTTCAACGCTAAAAGTTTTTCTGCCATTTTTAATTTTTTCCAAAACAGTTTTTTATACCTACTCCTACATTTTTAGCTCAATTGACACCAAATTTGCCATGTCTAATGTCTATACCAATACAAACAAAAGTTCCATTAGATGTTCTTTGATATTTCTTATTATTTTGCTACAGTTGGCTGCCAAAGTTGAGTGGGTGTGGCTCAATAAACAAATGAGCCATGTCCCTGCTATGTCTCTTAAACACATTAGTCTACCTTGGTGGACATGTGCAGTAGACGTGTAAAAAATGAGTCATCAGTCGATCTGATGGGGACACTATAACCACAACAGTTTAGTTTTGAAAAGAAACATGATTTTTTTTCCTTTGAAAGTGCATGGGGAGCGCAGACATGCTGACACCCCTCCCCCGCTCTTAAACAAACATCACATCAGTGAGCTGTGTGACATCGAAGTCAGGAGACACACATTCTGTGTGTCTGAATCTTACAAACTGTGGGAGGTAACAGACACATGTAAATGGGTACACACACACACACACACACAGCAGTGCAGGAAGTCCTGGCAAGGGGCAAGCACACATTACATTTCCTTTAGGAAACGTAGTGTTCTAGTTGTTATATTAAACACTGAAAATTGCTGCTTTATGATTTTATTTTTTTTATTTTGATTCATTCCTGCAGTTGAACCGGTCACAGGTTTGATATTAAAAAAAAGGAAACTCACATGACCTGAAATCAGAAGCAGAAAAGTCTTTTCCTGGCATTTATGAATCTATTCATCATCTGAGATCAGATCCCAAAAATGTCTCTCAAAAGCTCCAACATTTTATATTTCCTCTTTATTTTTGTCTGAATTGTCTGAACCATGTTCTGAATTTCTCACCACTTTAACTCCTTTGTGCTTTATTTGTTGTTCCCATTTTAACGGTCTTTAACTCCATCATTCGGAATAAGTGCAGCTTTTATTTTCACTATGAGTTTTTTTTTTCACACAGAGAAACGGAGTCTCAGACGAGAGAGAGCGATGGCATTGGAGCGTTTTTTTTTTNTTTTTTTTTTTTTTTGGAGCAGATGAAAGCTTCTTCCTCTCTGCGGGTTGCCAGTTGAGAGAGAGAAATCAGTATTTATTGACCTTGGGGTTTTTTGGCAGGACGTGGCCAAATAAACAATAGTGTGTTTGTGTTGGCGCTCGGCACGGCATCACGGCCTGTCCTTATTGGCTGCGATCTCGGGAGATGGCACAGTGAGGGTTTGTGGGGACGCACACTGGGCTGAAGAGATCCAATCAGCCACCTGGGTGTCCTGGATGGTGACCCAGAGAGGGGACAGTGGGGGTAGGGTGNGTGAGGCTTTGGCTGACAGAGCAGATAACATGGCGTCAGTGTCCACAGTGCAAGTCTTCCTTTCTAAAGACCTTTTGGCACTTCTTTGGTAATAAAAACAGCAACTGTGGCATCTTCCATTGGCTACGGTTACATTACAGTTCCAATTCCTGGTCCCTGTTCCACAAGTGGGACTTAAGACCTTTTTCCACTGCCACAGTACCGACCCTTTTGGTACTTCTTTGATACTTAAAACAGCAAATGTGGCATCTTACATTGGCTACGGTTACCATTACAGTTACGGTCCCTGTTCAACATTTGGGACTTACCAGACCAAAGTCACAAAAACCGTGGTGTCTCTGAAACAGCTGCGATCACCATGAGCCAGCATGTTTTTCCTGCAACCCATTTGGAATGCCAGAAAGACAAAAAAAAAAAAAAAAAANAAAAAAAAAAAAAAAAAATGGAGAAAACCATGGTGCAATGGTTGAACACCGAGGTAAAAGTTTTAATTGTTATTTTGTCAGAGGACAAAATTCAACCATAGCTTGAAGGAATTATGAGGAATGACAAAGTTTTTGAAAGATATGGCTGTGTCTGAGGGAGCTGGGCTACGAGAAAGAACCTGATCAGTGTCACGCCAAAATAAAAACAACTAAAGCAGGACTGTAAGAAATTAAAAGACCACAATAATAATAATAATAATATGAAACTCAGCAACTTGCTTTCCATCATGTTTGTTGTGTTGTACTACTTCGCCACGCTCTCTGATGTCGCAGCATCCTCGGTTGTCATGGTGGCTGAGTTCCTTTCAGTTCTGTTTCTTCTGAAGTCAGTTGAAACACAAAATGTTAACTAGGACTGGATCTAAGGCCAGTTCCAGTTTGGTCTAGTTTGGTCTTACTTTTGTTTGAGTTCTCGTTCCTTGTGAGGGTGGAAACAGACTTTAAAGGACCATACTGGCGATCGTGCAAGTTTGAGCCTGATATATTCAATTTTCATACATGTTACTGACAATCATTTTCCAAAGGATAAAACTGTATTTCAGCTTTCCTGATATTTTGTAAATTCTATTAATCTTTCAAAATGAAACATTCAAGTGATACACCCACCTTAAAAATCCATATTTTTCCAGCTAATTGTTATGTGGGACTGTGTTCCCCAGTGGAGACATACATTCACTCCACGCTTTTTATTACGCTTAAACAGTAATATTACATAACTTCTAAAAAAAAAAAAAAAA
>VXCM01002295.1:59545-85555 GCA_014773175.1 Lucifuga dentata
TAGCAGAATGAACTGAAACCAATGGAGGTCTGGAAGGTAGGAAAAACATTTTTAATTCACTGTTCCAGTAGTATGCTTTGGGAAATGATTGTCAGTAACATTACATGTATGAAAATTGAATATATTAGGCTCAAACATGCAAAATGGGTGGTAAAATGGATGGTTTTAACTGTGTGATGAGCGATGACATTACAGCTTTTTTAAGTTTTGTCTGTCATTTTATAAATATACTCTATCTATCTATCTATCTATCTATCTATCTATCTATCTATCTATCTATCTATCTATCTATTTGGCATTTTATATATTTTTTTTCCTGTGCAGCCTGAAGGTGATGATGTTGGTAAGTTTGTCTAAGTCTTCGGCCCAGAGTGAGATATCTCTCTCTACCAACCAGACTGCCACAAAGTTTGTCATGTGTTTTCATGGTCTCCAGTGGACGAATCCTCACTTTTCTTTCTTACTCTGTCCTGCTGTTGGCTCAAAACACAGAAAACCTTAAAGGACCATACCGGTGATCTTGCATGTTTGAGCCCAATATGTACAACACGCATATATGATACATTACTGACCAATAAACCAATTTCCAAAACATAAAACCATATTTTAGTTTTGCTGTTATTTTTCAAATCTCCTGTTTTTTCAAGTTTCCTAATCTTTCAAAATCAAACAGGTCATACACACAATGTAAAATTCAATGTTTCACCTTTTAACACTTATTGTAGAAGGCATGGTAAGTTTAATTTTCAGGTAAAAGTCGTTTTCTCTTGGGACTATATTTCCTGGCGGAGAAATACATCATATCTGTGCAGCTCCGTGTTGGATCAGTTAAATAAAGTTACTTAGGCAAAAGAAAACCTCAAAAACATGATGTTCGATGTGATGGATTACATATCTCAGCAAGTTTCTCTAGAAGTTAATTGTAATAGCTTACTGGAATGAACTGAAAGCAGTGGCGTTCTGGAAGGCAGAAAAAACAATTCTAAAGTAGTATATTTTGGGAATTGATTGTCAGTAACATGTATGTGGATTTTATATGGGCTCAAACCTGTGCGATCGCTGGTATGGTCCTTTAAACTCAGTCTGTAACTTTAACTCTTAAAGCTTTTCACAAAGCGAGACTGAAGCAAACCAACAGTCAGACTGAAACTCCAATTCTGACAAGATTAGATCTGTGGTCACGTCAGGAAAAACCCCCAAACACAACACGTCAGAGTGCAAATGTATCAGGAGGACACACACATACACACACACACACACACACGTGTGTTTAGAGGAAAGCAGGAAGGCGTGAGAGATAATGTATGAATATGTTTACAGTCAGGTCTGCAGGGTGTAACAGGTTTCATCTGATCCAGACTGTAACAGAAGAGCTGATAGCAGACCTGTGCGGTGTCAGGAAACGGAGGCAGAGTGAAAGTCAGGTCAGCGCTCCTCTACAGGAAGCTGTGGTTTGGAGGACGTTGATGTTTCTTTGTTGCTAAATGACTCAAAGGCTGATGTCAACACCGTCGCGCTCCGCCAGCTGTCAACAGGAAGTGACATTTGCATTTCCTGTTGTCAGGAGCTGTGTGTACCTGTCCAAGTAACGACTCTGCAACTCGCTAAAATGGACCAAAAAAACATCTGAACACAGAAATTCAAATTATGAGAAATTCCTCGCTGGTGGTCATAAGGCTTCATAGGGCATCACAAGCAACTTATTAACATGTTTTATAAAGTTGTAACACTGCTATGATACATGCAGTCTGTTTCTGTAAACTCTTACACTATTTCACCTCATAATAACTGAATTCAAATTTCATTAAATTTGCTTAATGACACCTTGAGCCAATTTGCCAATCAGAGCAAGAATACTGTATTTAAAGGGCCGTACCGGTGACTTTGAACATTTGAACCCAACAAATACCAGCCACATACATGTTATATTATTGCCAACCATTTTCCAAAATATAAAACATATTTTAGTTTTTGTGTTATTTTTTCAAATCCCCTGATCTTTCAACAATCAAATTCAGGTGATATACCTACCTTAAAAATTCAACGTTTCACCTGCTAACACACACACACGATTGTAGAAAGCATGGTTGTTTTTAAGTACTAGGTAAAAGCCGTCATCTTCTGGGACTGTATTTCTTGGCGGAGAAATACATTTTCTTCCATGTAGCTCCATGTTGGATCGGTTAAATGTAGTAACTTTGACAAAACAGTTTGTTTTTTCGCTCATGGGTTTACTTATCTCAAGCCATATTTAAAGGACCATACCATCCATTTTGCATGTTTGAGCCTAATATATTCAATTTTCATAAGTTTACCGAAAATCATTTCCCAAAGCATACTACCGGAACAGTGAATTAAAAATGTTTTTCCTACCTTCCAGACCTCCATTGGTTTCAGTTCATTCTGGTACGCTATTAAAATCAACTTGTTGATACTGTAAACGTTCTTGGGATAGGTAATCCATCATCACCAACAAGACGTGTATTCAGGTTTTTTTAGAAGTTATGTAATTTTAGTGTTTAAGCTCAATAAAAAGCGTGGAGTGAATGTATGCCTCCACCGGGGAATATAGTCCCAAAAGAAGACCTGCGTTTATGGAAAAATTTAAAGGACCGTGACTTCATAAGGCTGTGTAACTATTAGCAGGAGAAACATGGATTTTTAAGGTGGGTGTATCACTTGAATATTTGATTTTGAAAGATTAAGAGATTTAGCAAAATATCAGGAAAGCTGAAATACAGTTTTATCCTTTGGGAAATGATTGTCAGTAATGTAACATGTGTGAAAATTGAATATATTAGGCTCAAACATGCAAAATGGGTGGTATGGTCCTTTAAAGCCTCTACAAGTTGATTTTACTGCCATAAACTGAAACCAGTAGTAAGTTTTGGAAAACAGTTGGCAGCAATGTAATGCGTATGCAGGTTGTATTTATTGGGCTCAAACATGAAAAATCACCAGTGTGGTCCTTTAAGTCTGTAATGTGCTAATCTTCCACTTCTGTGCACCTCAAACATTTACTTCCTGTCTTTCCAGCAGCCAGGGTGCATGATGGGATCTTTCCGGCGCCCCAGGCCTCGCTTCATGAGCTCGCCGGTTCTGTCGGATCTCGCTCGCTTCCACGCCAGCTCGCCATCCCTGCAGCTCTCCAACGCCAGCGTCTGGAACAGGTTAGCTGCATACTGAGAGGGAAAAAAACCCCAAAAACCTATTCTTTTTTTTTTTTTTTANTTTTTTTTTTTTTTTGAGTAGGAATTTTCCTTAATATTTCATTTCTTTGGATAAAATTACTTCAGCACTTTTCAGGGATTCTTTAGAAAACTCTGGAACGTGTTTCCCCTCCTAAGGAAATACCGGCAGATTCTTGCGTTTCTTTACCTGGATCAGTTTGTGTGATTACAGACATCAGAAAGTCGAGATGATCTGACTCACAGTCTGAATATCTGTGGCTGTTTTTTTTCTTGCATTACACAAAGTACAGATATAATCTTATGTTTGTGATGTACGCTAGCATTCAAAAGTTTGGAATCCCGCAGAAGTTTTGATGTGTTTTTTGATAGAAATTGATACTTTTATTCCCCCAGGTAGCATTACATTGATCAGAAATTATCATCAACACATTGTCAATGTCATAACATTCTTTTTGTATTTGACAGAGGTATTCTGTTCATTAAACTTCAGATTCACCAAAGAATCCTCTGTCTGCAGCCATTCCAGCTTTGCAGACTTGTAGCATTCTAGCCAACAGTTTTTGACGATATCGAGGGGAAATTTCTGCAGATTTTTTCCCTTCAATAAATGAAACAATCATTTAAAAACTGTATTTTATATTTATTCAGGCTGTCTTTTCTTTGTATAAAATCCAAAAAATTTAAAGGACCATGACTTTATAAGGCTGTGTAACTATTAGCAGGAGAAACATGGATGTTTAAGGTGGGTGTATCACTTGAATATTTTATTTTGAAAGATTAAGAGATTTTGCAAAATATCAGGAAAGCTGAAATATGGTTTTATCCTTTGGGAAATGATTGTCAGTAACACAACATGTATGAAAACTGAATATATTAGGCTCAAACATGAAAAATGGGTGGTATGGTCCTTTAAGGCTTATTGTTTTAAAGGACAATTCCGTATCTTGCATGTTTGAGCCCAATATATACAACCTGCATACATGTTACTTTACTGCCAACCATTTTCCAACGTATAAAACCATATTTTAGTCTTCCTGTTATTTTTTTTTTAAATCCCCTAATTTTTTAAAATCAAAGTTTCAGATGATACACACACCTTAAACTCAATGTTTTGCTTTATCACACTTACGCATGATTTTAGAAGCCACGGTCATTTTAATTTCTTGGTTATAAAGCCTTCTTCTGCTGGGACTATATTTCCTGGTGGAGGAATACATCGTCTTCGGTGCAGCTTCTTTCAGTTAAGTGAAGTTACTTCGGCTGAAAAACCTAATAGACATGTAGTTCGCTGTGATGGATTACATCTCTCAAGCTCGTTTCAGGTCTCTACAAGTTGATTTTTATAGCGTACTGGCATGAACTGAAATCAGTGGCAGTCTGGAAGGTAGGAAAAACAATCTAAAATTTACTGCTAAAGTAATATATTTTAGGAAATGGTTGTCAGTAATGTAGCAAGTATACGGATTGTAGTTGGGCTCGAACATGCACGATCGACGGTATGGTCCTTTAAAGAGTCGTGCAAAGATGTGCTAAACATAAATATCACAAGAAATGTATTTTTAATAGGAACATTCAGCTTTCTGTTATTTTCCTCATTTTTTTTTTTTATAGTGTAATATATAACAGTAGGAGTTTGTGTTGAACATTGTTAAAATGTCAACATAAAATAAATGATTTGATGTAGTTAAAAGATCCATCTGTTTTTTTTTTTTTATAGGTCCAGTCATTCTGCTCCTCTATATACAGAACATTTATAATAAGAGCACACGCTTACATGAATTTAATCATACTAACTCCAGAAAGAGTCACAAAATATTATCAGCTCAGTTTCTCTCTCGTGTTCTGGAGCCATTTTCTCTCCGGTAGTAAAACCTCCAGGATCCTCTGAGGCGTCCGGCCGGCTTTTCGTTTCCTGCTCTGTGCAGGAAGAGTCCACTGCGCCGGACAGGACGTTAGGAGGAAGTGAGGCGGCAACGGGGCCACGTCCTATCAACCCGCCAAGTCACATGCACAAACACGCCACGCGCTGCCACATCCAGCTTTCATGATATGTCACGCCGCATGAAAAACAGCAAGAAAAACAAAAAGCTGCCCAGTGCGTCTCTATGCAGAACTTATTTTCATGTTTTGTTTTCTTCAGATCATCTTTGTTTTCTCATGTACGAAGCTGACTTTCATCACATTCGTGGATCGTGATTTTTAGTTCTGTAAGCGTTCTGTCGGTACAGAATCGCATTCGTGGATGGTTTCAGCAACGTCCTCATTTCCTGGAATCATTTTCATTTGCTTTACAAATTGAACAATTGAGCTCAAAACTGAACCAAATCTGAAGACATGCTTATGAAAACGGCCCAAACCCTAGATTTTTATTTTTTTTTTTGGGAATGAAGGAATCTAAGGCCCTGATGCAGAGCTTTTTACCACAACTCTCTAATAACGAAATCTGAGGCGTCCTCATGAAAAACATTATTAGGTAAAAAAGACATTTGGGATGATTTGTTATCAGATATACTTCTAAAATAACAGTATCAAAGTATTGGTCTAAAAAAATCCTGCATGGTCAGACTGGTTTATATGTTAGCATATTTCCCCATGTTAGCATCACTCTGGTTCCACAGTGAGCTAGCAGCTAGCGTTTGTCCATTTTTACACCCGTGACGCCTCTGACTGTTTATGTTCAGAGACTCGCTTGTGCTCGGCCTTTGAGCTGATCAGTGTTGCTCTGCTTCTTAGAGTTTAGATGGACACAGAACTGAATCAGATCAGATCAGTCAAACCCTGAACACTCTCAGCCTGCAGGATCACACAGTCTGCAGCACCTGGAACAAGGTTAAAGGACCATACCTGCATGTTTGAGCCCAATATATACAATCAGTAGACATGCTACATTACTGACAAACATTTCCCAAAATATACTACATATATATATATATATATATATATATATGTATATATATATATAGATAGATAGATATGTGTATATATGTATATATATAGATATGTGTATATATATATATATAGATTAGTGGTAAATTTCAGATAGTTTTTCCTACCTTCCAGACTGCCATTGGTTTCAGTTCATTCCACTATGCTATAAGAATCAACTTGTAGAGACTTGAAACATGCTTGAGATACGTAATCAATTACAGTGAACAACATGTGTATTGTTTTTTTTTTTTTNTTTTTTTTTTTTGTTTTTGTTTTTTTTTCCAAAGTAACTTTGTTCAATTGATCAAACTTGGAGCTGCACGGAAGACGATGTATGTCTCCACCAGGAAATATAGTCCCAGGAGAAGACTGCTTTCACCGAGAAATTAAAACGACCACGCTTTCTACAAGGTTGCATAAGTGTTAGCAGGTGAAACATAGAATTTTAAGGTGTGTATCACCTGAATATTTTATTTTGGAAGATTAGGAGATTTGAAAAAACAAACAAACAAAAAAAAAACAAAAAACAGGAAAACGAAAATGTGGAAATTGGAAATTGTCAGTAAACTGTCATATATGCTGGATGTTTATATTGGACTCAAACACACGATAGCTGGTCCTTTAAGTTGAGGTTTTGAGGCTGGTGGAACTCTTGAGCGTGGCTGTGGGGTTAGCGGCTAGCTGAGGTGAGTGAGTTAGCGACTTAGCAGGACAGATGAAAAGTGAAAACAGATCCTATAATGGTCGATAAGAGAAGCTTTACAGTGAATTATGTCTGTTTCTGCTGTAAGAAAATACATGCAGGACTTTAACTTCAACTCTCAAATGCATTACTGTAGAAAATAAACAACGAGGATACTGTGCAGGTATTCAAATAATATGACATTACATGTAATATTACTACATGTACATTATCTTCATTAATTTAATCGATGTACTCACTTGTAGAGTAATGCTATAAAACAACCATAAAAATACCCTGAGAAATAATCTGTTTATTTTTATTTTATTTATTTATATGTTTATGTAAATAGGGACTCACATATGAGCATATACTGTATATGTGTGTTTTTATATATATATATACGTATATATATATACGTATATATATACGTGTATATATATACATATATACATATATATATACATATATATNTATATATATATACGTATATATATACGTGTATATATATACATATATACATATATATATACATATATATACGTATATATATATGTATATATGTATATACGTATATATGTGTATATATATATGTGTGTGTGTGTATATATATATATGTATATATGTATATATATATGTATGTATATATATATGTATATATATGTATATATATATAAACACACATATACATTCTACAAGCTTAGCAAATTAGCTTGGCTTTTTTTTCTTCTTATTTTTCTTTTCCTAATTGTTTTACAAATTTAAATAGTGACATGTATATTCTGGAGAACTGCCTTGCACAAAAGCCCCTTGACAGTTTTTTGCATATTCTCTGACACACTGCTTATGTAAATTTTGTATTTTCTTTTTTTTTATGTTTAAATAAATACAACTAAAAGAAAAACAACACCTAGCTATAAATATAAGTTTAGTTTATTTATTTTTTTAGCATTAGTCGATTCTGTGAAGAAAAAAAAAAAAAAAAAAAAAANAAAAAATATATATATATATATTTGTTTTGGTTTTTTTTTTTGACAGAATCAACTAATGCCTCTTATTATATTTATAGCCAAGGTTAATTTGAAAAGCTTGTCCCTAGATGGGCTTTTGCAGAACTACTTAAAACAGTATAATGCAAATTAAAATGCATATGAGGCAAAGGAGAATGTAACTTCCTAACCTGGCTCCATGTGGAGCGGATCAGATCTTCGTCGTCCTCTTTCCCGCACGGCAGACCTGTTGTTTTCATGCACTGTATTTCAGACGTCACCTGTTGAAAGCAGGAATCCTCCACGCTGGAATGTGGTCTGGGCAGAGCTCAGGTTTCTCAGAAAAAAACCACTACTGGACAAATTTAATACCCAACAGACTTGAGATTTTTTTTCAAAAAGTAAAGCCTGGAATTTAGGAATCCTTCTCCAACATATCTCAGGATTCAGGGATTTTATGGCATTTCCTGCAGCCTGGAGACTTGAAGTGCAGAATAACAATGGGGATGTTTTGTTTCCCAGAAATAATGTTGCTTCCCAGCATGACCTCCATTCTGAGTTCCTCATTGCCGTGAGGGAGGTCTCATTATTTCCCATCTTATGTGGACCTCTGAGATTATGATTAAAGAACAACACTGGTGATTTTGCACATTTAAGCCCAGTAAAGACTAACCATACACGTCACGTTACTGCCAAGAAAGAAGGCACTCCAGTGTCTCCGCCTATAAAAAATGCCATTAATTAAATATCAAATACTGCATGAAAATGATGCTTTCCTGCGATCATCTATGCGCTTTGGCCTTTGCTGAAGATGACAAACCTGCATGTGTCTGTTTCAGTTTTACCATTAGTGCCATCACAATCAACTAAGACAGGTACATGTCCGTTTAATCTGCAGAATACAGGTGATATATGTTTGAAAGTAGGTCACCTTTTTTTCCGGAAGTGATCAAAAATACATCTCATCCTAGTTGTTTTTATTACCCAGAAGTCATTGCTGCCTTCACCTCAAAGCAGGACTACAGCTAAATGTGTTGTGTGTAATAATTGGCCTGTAATTTGTGCAATTTGTTTCAGCATCGCACATTGTCAGTTTATTCTAAAAATCTACATTTAGCCTCTCTGTAATTCTTTTTTTTTTTTTTTTTNTTTTTTTTTTTTTTTTGTATTATCTTATGCTTAAAGGACCATACCAATAATTTTGCATGTTTGATCCCAATATATACATCCTGCATACACTTTATGTTACCGTTTTCCAAAGCATACTACTTTAGCGGTAAATTTTAGATTGTTTTTCCTACCTTCCAGACTGCCATTGATTTCAGTTCATTCCAGTACCCTGTAAAAATCATCTTAAAGAGACTTGAAACATGCTTGAGATAAATAATCCATCACAAGAAACACGACGTCTGTTAAATTTTTTTTGTTGAAGTTACTTAATTTAACCGATCCAGCTTGGAGTAACATGGAAGAAAATGTGTGCTTCCACCATGAAAAATAGTCCCAGGAGAAGATGGTGTTTACCAAGAAATTAAAACGACCGTGCCTTCTATAATTATGCTTAAGTGTTAGAAGGTAGGAGTTTCCTTTAGGTATTAGGTGGAGAGAGAGAGAGACTGGAGATGCTCGGAAACATGTTTCAATAGCAATAAATATGTTAAAACAAATAACTCAGCAAAACTGTGTTGCAAGAATTATAAACTTCTGAGTTTAGAGAATATTTTCCCCTCGATACGATGTTTTCATTCTGTTTAATGTGGAGGAAAATACTGACAACTTAAGTTTGTTCTGACATAATGATGTTTTCATGTCACCAGGTTCTAAAAGTTATAAGTGACAGGTTCACCTCTCACCTTTGACCTCTGACCTATGTTCTTTTGTGTGTGTCATCAGCGTCCAATCAGCTGTGATCAAGGTGTTCCAGGGAGGACTGCTGCAGAGTAACGAGCTGTACACGCTTAACGAGAGCATCAGGTAACGACTTTCTCTGTCTTTGTCATTTTTCATTCGGATACGATGCAAAGCAGCTTCAGGCACAGCGGGAAAAGCCGCGAACAGAAGCCACTTCACCTGAGCACCCCACCTGTCACCAGCTTTTAGAATCAGAATCAGAATCAGATTTGTTGCCAAGAGGTTTTAGGAATTTGCTCTGGTGCTTGGTGCTCAGGAAGGAAAAGAAAAATATACAAGATAAATACAAATATACGATCAAAAAATGTACAATATAGAAAGGATGTACAATATACAGGGGATGTGCTTTAATGTAGCGCATAGAGTCCAATGGTTGTAGAACTTACGTTGTAAGCGAATGGATGTAACGCAGCGCATGGTGACTGGGGATGTGTGAGTGTGTGGGTGGGGTGGNGGGGGTGGGGTGGACAGGGGCAGTCTCTAGTCTGACTAATGAAGCCTACTGCAACTTTACCTGAACCTTTTACCTGTCCAGCCCCGTGATTAGGGCTGAACGATATAAAAAAAAAATTACCACGGTATATATATTTTTTAATATTGATCGATATCGATATATATCAAGATATAAATCATGGCAAAGCTTCTGCTGCATTTCAAGTCACTTGAACTTAAGATTTATTTTAACATTTTCTTTATGCATGTTCTGAACATAAAAAATAACCAACAATTGTATCTGAAAAACTGAAACTGAACCAAAAATCCCTCTTTTTCAACAGTCTGTACTGGCATCATACCTTTTCCATAAAAAAAAAAAAAAGCTACAGCACGTGTGACGTCTTTGTGTTTTTTGGTCGTATGTTGTGACAGCACAAAAATCAGACTGTAGTTTGTTGGCGTGGAGTGTCTCCGTCCTGGGGGACGGGTTTGAAGTCGCTGCTGTGACTCTGTAAGATGGCAGCGCTTCAGATGGTACAATAAGTTTGCTGTACAGCCGTGTTTTGTCAGCATTAGTTTCCTTTCTTCGTCATCTGATTTTTTTTCCTCTGGAGTTTCATGGCTTTCTGACATCTTTGTCTGACTTTGCTCACATATCACTTCACAGCTGCAGCGTGTTCACCATTTAGCTAAATGCTGCTTGAGGAAGTGGGCGTGCTTTATTATGACACTGCCACTTGACTGGCTAGTTTGTTCCAGTTCTGACAAGCTATTGGCTGTTTGAGCTGTCATTAACTTCTTGTATTCAAGCACTATTTTCTATCAATTTTATATTGATGTCCTCATTTTTATGTTGAAGATTTTTTAATATCACCTTTATATTGTTTATATCGTCCAGCCCTACCTGTGATTGGTTCGCTGCATCGCTGCAACACAACGCAGGCTAAAAAAAACAGGACCTGGTTCTGTTTTCCAACAGCAAGCAGCAATGCATCTCAAAGTGACACAGAATTCTCACAGCAAGGATGCATGAATCTGTCTGTCTGTGTGTGTGTGTGTGTGTGTGTTTGGAGATTATGAGTTCAGGAAAGAACATTTTCACTGAAAGTCACCATGTTTCCTGTTTTTTTTTTTTTTTTTTNTTTTTTTTTTTTTTTTTTCTGTGCTTGCAGGTGGCTCCTCAAAACTGAAATGGGCTCCTTCATCACAGACTATTTCCAGGTATTTCTAACTCTAAACTTCCTCATTTACTCACTTATCTCCTAAAATCTGGAGGCTTTTGTGATTTTGTGTCACTGAAACCTCCAGAAACAGAAAGCAGCATGTGGAAGTGAAGCAGATCACCTGAGCTCCGTGTCAGAGTTTTGTGGCCCTGAACTGGATACACGCGTGTAGAACGTCATTATTTACGTAAGCTCTAATAATTCAGTTATAACTAAATCAGTGCAATAACCAGATTACATCAGATGTCATGAACACCTTAACAGGGTTATAATGATCTGATGAAGGCTGAAAGGAGATGAAGCATAAATTGATTAACAGATATGGGTTTATTTATAAATGTGTTATACATACATTTATATGGGTTATTTTCTGAATAACTGTAAAAAATAATCACCAATTCGTGTCTTTTTTTTTGGGGGGGGGGNAGGAGGGGGAGGTAAAAGCAGTGTGGCTGATCTGATAGTGGTGGGGAAAACAGATGAGCACCAAAAACCATATTACAGAAAATAAAAATAATTATATAGATAAAATAAAAAGAAATAGGGGAAATAAAACAGAAAAAAAAATAAACAAAAAAAACCAACAATTTTTTATGTTTTATTTAGGATTTCAAATATTTGGAAAAAAAAGTTTTAAATGATAAATAATGTTATTTTAGTGATTTCTCATCAAAGTGTCCACTGTTAGATTTCATCTCTGCTTTATAAATATTCAGCATCAGTTTCTAGAGCATCAGGGAATAATCTAGAATTTCCTAATAATCTCTGAACCACATACAGCTTCTCTACATGAATTTAAATCATCTATAACTCATATCAGGATCCTGGACAATTATAAAATGTCTAAATTTTTTACAGCTTCTGGCAAATTATTTTAAACCTATAAGTGTAAAATACTAACAGACACATAGAATCATTTTATACATACATATGAAATGAGACTAGTTTTACATGACTGGAAACACTGATTCTAGTGATTCCACACTTTTGAGCGGTTGTGTATTTATACTTCCCTCCCTGCTCTCTGAGAAACATTCAGGCTGCACTGGAAAAGGGAATTCCTGGACGTCTGACTGGACCACAGCTCTGTAACTTTGTTATCCTTAAACTCAGCCTTTCCCTCTCATCTGCCCCGAAGCTGCAGTCAAAGAACGGCCGAGCGGCTCGTTGTCCTTTCATGAATCCACAGACAGCGTGGACGTCTCTGTGGATGGTGATGAGACGATGGCTGGAGGTGGACGTACATCCTCTTCCCGTGCAGAAACAGCAGGACAGGAAGTCTTCCTGTCACTGCCAACCATAATTTCCACACCGACTTCTGGATCCTGTCCAGACTCTTTTAATTTACCTGACAAATTGTTTGTTCCACATCCTGGGAACCTCTCTGCTTGTAGATTTCTGTTTTCCCGGAAAGTTGCGTTGAACTTTTGACCTCCTGAGGATCTCTGCTTCCCTTCAGGTCACAGTTCATCTTTTCCCGCTTATTATTTATGGAGCTCTACATCAGCGACTTTGCAGTTTTTCAGGGGAAAAGGAAACTGGAAAATTTTTCAGTTTCTTGCTTCTCTGGATCCTGTCTGTCGTGTTTTAGAAAGCTGTTTAAAGGACAGTGCCGGTGATTTTGCATGTTCGAGCATGTTTGATATACAACCCGCATACATGTTACATTACTGACAACTATTTCCCAAAATCTATTACTGGAGTGTTAATTTTAGAATTTTTTTGTTTTTCCTACCATCCAGACCACCATTTTTGATTTCACTTCATTCCTGTAAGCTATAAAAATCAATTTGTAGAGATTTGAAATCCATCACAGCGAACATGATGCCAATTAAGTTTTTTGTCAAAGTAACTTTATTTAACCTGTTCAACATGGAGCTTCATTGAAGATGTATGTTTCTGCCAGCAAATATAGTCCCAGGAGAAGACAGCTTTATCGAGAAATTAAAAGTGACATCCCTTCTACATTTGGATGTACGTTAGCAGACGAAACATTGAATTTTAAGATGGGTGTATCACCTGAACATCTGATTTTGATTTGATTTTTGATTTGGCAAAATAACAGGGAAAGTAAAACACGTTTTTATGTTTGGGAAATGGTTGTCAGTAATGTAACGTGTGTCTGGATCATATTTATTGGGCTTAAACATGCAAAACAGTTGGTTCAGTCCTTTTGATAATGAAACCTAAGGAGAAGCACTTTTAGCAGGCTGAGTGTGTGTGTGTGTGTGTGTGTGTGTGTGTGTGTGTGTGTGTGTGCATTTGTGCAGTTTGTCTGCTTTGTCACACAGGAAGCTAACACACAGCTCAGGGCCACATCACATTTACACAGCAGACATCTACATTTAGAAGGAGAACGGCTGAAGTCACACTTTGGTCTCCACAGCGTTCAGGCTTTCTCACATGGCTCCACAGTAAATGTTGCTCCGTTGCCCAGGGCAACCGGATATTCAGCTGCTGGCTACAATTTTGTGTGATCTGGTTGCTGCTGTGGCCGGCTGGTGACAAACTCAAGAATGATCGATGTCAAAGGAGATCTTTCCTCTTCTTATATTCATTTACACTCATAACACAAGTCCTCAATGTGCAGTTAAAATTCATTTGGTGCTAATCTTCTTGAAGGAGATGTATTCCGTTGCTGCAAATCATTTTCCAAATTTTTTCTAATCAAATGTTCAAATTTAATTTTTCAGTAATAGCAGTCTTTTCTCCAGGGACTATATTCCCTGGTGGAGGCATACATTTTCTTCTGTGTAGCTAGGTGTTGGATCAGTTAATTTAAGTAACTTCTACAAAAAAAAAATGAATAAATAAATAAATAAAATAAAATAAAAATTATAGGATAGATTATCTATCTCAAGCACATTTCAAATCTCTACGAGTTGATTTTCATACTGGAATGAACTGAAACTGATGACAGCCAGGAAGGTAGGAAAAACAATTCTAATATTTACTGCTCCAGTTGTATTTTTTTGGAAAATAGTTTGCAGTAACATAACGGTGTATGCGGGTTG
Organism: Lucifuga dentata; assembly: GCA_014773175.1. Classification (NCBI taxonomy): domain Eukaryota; kingdom Metazoa; phylum Chordata; class Actinopteri; order Ophidiiformes; family Bythitidae; genus Lucifuga; species Lucifuga dentata. The sequence continues at coordinate 73,919 of VXCM01002295.1, forward strand.
TATTTCTTGTTGGGCTCAAGCATGCAAAATCACCAGTGTGGTCCTTTAAAGGAACAGTATTTGAAACTGTCTGTTTTCACTCAGTGTGCAGGTGTTGTAGCAAAGAAAGCAGAAGATGGATGGATGGATGGATGTATAGATACTTTATTGATCTGGAGGGGTATTGGATGGATAAACGTGGTTCTTTTTACACGTTAAAGCCTTATAAATGGAAACTGTGTCACGGCTGTTTTAAAATGAAGTTTTAAATGGCTAAATTCCCAAATATTTTTGTTTTTGAAAAAATATATACACGTATAGTATGAATGTGTTTATGTCTGTGCGTATGGATCTGTGTGTGTGTGTGTGTGTTAAATTAGTGTTGTCGTGTTTCAGAATCAGCTGCTGACTCGAGGTCTGTCTGAAGTCTTGGATCAGATCCTCCTCCACTCAGGTGAGTCGTTTTCTCCTGACCGATTCCGTCTCGTAACTGGAGGCTCACAGGTTTGATTCCCGTTCATCACGGATTCATCCGCCATGCTGACACATTCATGTCTGTTCCTTTACGTGACTTCTAGTTCTGTCAGGCTGCACTGCCGTGACCATAGAAACCCAAATGGAACACAATCAGGCCTTTAAGCAGCAAACAAAGGTTTTTATCTCTGAATAAATTAACGTCCTTTCATGTGTCTGAACTCAGATGGATGAGTCTGTTTGCATTAATGGAGTTTTGATTCGAAATAAAGCAGACATGTTGAATGTGGAGTGTAAGAAGGCAGCAGATTAGAAACGCGTCAGAAACGACATATTCAGGTCTTTTCAGCTGAAACGGAACATTTTAGCCATTATGAAAGTGATAAACACCTGGTTTATTATGGCTTCAGGTGAACGTTGGATGGATTTTCTTCTTATTTATGGTACTATCATGATGTTTTTAGCCAAATAATGGCTTTGATCAGGAGATTTACAGTAATCCAGACTAATACTGTTTACAATATTTTGTTATGGTAAAAAGCTTCATTTTTAATTTTTAAGGCACTTGGATTTTTTTTTTAAACATTCTTTAATTATTAGTGCTTTAAATATTAAAAGAATAAAAACTGCATTTTATTTATTTATTTTATTTTATTTTTAATGAACCAGAACATCAACAATCACAATCATAATGAACTCTGAAACAATGAGATTTTTTTCTTCCTTCTCAATCAATCAGATCAGAAATAAAAAAAAAAACAAAAAAATAAAAAACAAACAAAANGGGGGGGGGGCTTTACTTGTTACAGATAAGTGGTTATACATACATGCATACACATATTAGGTGCAGGCAGACTTGCATTTTATTTTAAAAGAATACATCACAGTGAGGACTAGTGAGAAGTAATGTATTTATTTATTGATTGATTTTTTTTTTTTTTTTTTTTTAAGTGGATTGGGAATTAATATGGAGGCATAATAAAGTTTTACACATTATAAAATGGCAAAAATTCCATAATGCTGCTGTTTTTTTTTGTTTTTTTTTTGGATATACTGTGTTGTTTTGGTTATTTCTATATTTTTTTCTTNCTGTTTTTTTTTGTTTTTTTTTTGGATATACTGTGTTGTTTTGGTTATTTCTATATTTTTTTCTTGTTCCTGTTTGATCCAGGAATGAATAAAGTTTAATGTGATTTAATCTCCCATCACATCCTATCACTTCAGTGCTGGAGCTTCGTTTCGTCTGCAAACGGCTTAACAGCATCATGAGCAATCACCAGTTTCCATAAAACGAGTCGATTTTCTCCTCGGGGAATCGGTGACGTTAGACGAGTTGCTGTGGCGTTTCCACGGTAACTGCCTGTCTTTGTCCCATAGGTGACGACCAGCTTGTCATCCTCGCTGACGTGTGGGTCAGATTCTTCACAGAGACCCTCCCCACCCTGCAGGCCATCTTCTACCCCGTACAGGTGATGCGCTCGTAGCTTGTTACCATTGGTAACAGGGTGAACTTTTCTCTCAGCAATGTTTGGGAGCCACAGATAATACAAATGCATCATGGGAAAGTGTTACATTAGACTGAACTCTGCCAGGAGCAAGAAACATACTGTATATTACTGGGGGGTGGGGTGGGGGTGTTGGGTAGCGTTGGCCTACAAAGTGGAGTAATTTGAGCCAAATATAACAGAATGATGAACCAGGGAGTAGGGAACTTCCTCTATACAGTGAATATGATCCTAAATGAGCGCACAAGGTGTATTTAACTGCAGGTAACTATGGCAACAGTATCTGGTGATACAGATATGATAAGATTTGAACACAGCCTTCCTTTTCTCTTTTGGTAAATGGCCATATAAGCATGAAAATATGTAAATAAACTCCGAGGTGTTTGGATGTAGAAAGTAATGGACTGTGGAGGAAACATCAGTCATCTTCTTCATCTTCTGCTGTTTCCTCCACAAAAGAGGTCGTGTTCACCCACATTTATTTGTCTGTTTGTTAGCAAGGGATCTCAAAAAGTTATGGACAGATTTGGGTTAATAGATAATGTTGAGGAAAATTGATTAAATGATTGAATTTAATTGAATCGATTAACTTTTGAGGTGATCTGGATCATATTCTGGATCCAGGATCCATAAGGAGTTTTTAGCATATTGTTGTGAGGTTAGTTCCACTCCTTTAGGAGTGCTGTGTGTGTGTGTCTGTCTCATGGGATGGAGATGTGTGTGTGGCAGTGTGTGGAGCAGGTTGACGTTAGCATAAGTGCTGTAATAGTGACTTAACAGTGAATCACAATATGTGGTTGTGTTTCCTGTAAAATTCAAGGCTGCAGTCCTCAAGAAAAGCGGAGTCTCTAAGTTTTCTGTGCTAGCGGCTAAACATAGCGACGGGGTTTAACCCCACAGTTGGTAATAACTTTGGGAGCTGTGTGCTTCCTGACCATGGTTTGGAGCTCAAACAGGAAAGGTTAACACTATAAAATCAGTGCTAATGGGGGTCATTTCAGTGAAATTTAGCATGGTGCTCATTTCTTAAAGGACCATACCACCCATTTTGCATGTTTGAGCCTAATATATTCAATTTTCATACACGTAACGTTACTGACAATCATTTCCCAAAGCATACTGCTGGAACAGTGAATNGGTATGGTCCTATAATAACATGTTTTGTGTGTGTGTGTGTGTGTGTGTTGGTGTTGGTGATGGGGGTGGGGGTGTTTGGCCTTGGCAGAGTTATACACTCATAGAGTGCCTTCTTCTTACTTTCACATGAGAACACATGAATGTTTTCATGAAATACACAACTCACAAAACATGGACATGTGTAACTACAGTCCACATAATTGTTCGACATAACTAAAATAACCATATCTCCGTGGTGAAAAACATCAGCATCGGCCAGTTCTGCAGGCTGAGGATTTCCGCCCCAAGCTGTCATTCGAGCAGGAAGTAGCGTGATGCGACATTCTTGAGTGCAGTGAAACGTTGGAGGGAGACACTTTTCCGAGCAACACGTTGTTTCCTTTGTTCATTCAACTTTGAGGTTTCCAGCAGGTGCCAGTGAAGTGGGTGTGGGTAAGTGTAGTGGAATTCAATCCTGATAATTGCCTGTGTGGCTTCGTGCCTGGATTAGACCCAAAATAAAGACACACTTTTCTCTGTCTCCCCCACATTGTTTCCTCANTTCGTGCCTGGATTAGACCCAAAATAAAGACACACTTTTCTCTGTCTCCCCCACATTGTTTCCTCATTTACCATCGCTGAACGATCTGGGATCATCTGAGGGCACTGGATTAACCTGGTGAGCTGCTGAGAACCTTACACCTGTGTGTGTGTGTGTGTGTGTGTGTGTGTGTGTGCGTGCGTGCGTGCGTGCGTGCATGTGTGTTTGCAGGGACAAGAGCTGACAGTCAGGCAGATGGCTTTGTTGGCCTTCAGAGACTTGGTGCTGCTAAAGCTCCACCTAGAGGAAACTCTAGGAAGTGCAGCCTCCATCCCACCTCCTGTGACTCAGATGCTGCTGGTTCTGCAGGTACACAGCACACAAACACACAAACACACACACACATATACACACATGAGAACCCCTAGCAACAGCCTTATAAACTGAAAATATCAGTAAATTATTCTGTTAGATATCTGGGCAGGCAACAGTTCATCAAATATTCAGCATCCGTCCGTCTTTGTGTCTGTCTCTGTCAGGGTATCCATGAGTCCAGTGGTCCCAGTATAGAATATTACCATCTGGAGCGTTTAGTGGAGATTGTTGTGTCTCCGTACCTCAGCAACGTCCTGCACACCAGCAACCATGTCCGACAAGGTGATCATGACTGTCACTATTAGTAGATTTTATTTATTTATTTCTATCTACATATTCCATAAATGCAATGCTTTTTATTCAGCCAACCTTTAAATATTTTATGCTGCAGCTTTCTTGAATACATCAACAACAAATAATTTTTGTTTAAATTGTTAAATTGTTGTGTTTTTGCTTAGAACTGTATTACTACACAATGATAACGTAACTTTGACAAAGACCTAAAAGCAGCTACATATTCATTGAAATAGATAACACACTTCAAACATGTTTCAAGCCTCTGCAGGTTTTGAGCGTTTTATACTCTAACGTCTTTGGCAGAAATGCATAGTTGAGGTGATTTATAGTTAACAGGCTAAAAACTAACTAGAAATGCATTTCCTGCAGAAAATGCACCTGTGATTGCATTGCTGAAGGTTGAAAAGCTTAAATCTATCAATTAACAGCTTAAAAAGCTGCTGAAGATTAAAGTAAAAGTCTGAGAAGTTTAGAAAGAATATAACAGCAAAAAATATTACATCTACAAAAACATACATTCATTAAGGGTGAATGAGGCATAAAGTCATGAACTTTTTAAACTGATTTCTCAAAAACATGAAAGGCATAAAAATGCTGAACTAGTATGAAAAAGCTGAAGGTCTTGTGACCTGAATGATGTTTGAATGGGATTTCTCACTGAAAGTAAGCAGAAATTTTAAGTGCTTGAATTAAGAAATTCTTGAGGAATACATGAATCCTCAATAATACTTGAATGTGAAAAATTGCCTGAAAAATGCAGAAACAAATGCTGAATATTTAAAAAATGAGAATTAAAAGCTAAAAGAGCTTAAATGTGCAGGATTCCATGAAGTCCTTGAGGTTTTCTGTGAGCCAGAGATGCTGAAGGTGCTTTGTTCTTTCCAGAATGTTTAAACGAGACATCAACAGGTACTACTAATTACATCTACACAGAGAAAAGGCTGAAATCCCTTCAGTCAAACAATTCACCATTTTTCAAAACCCATAAGGCCATTTCCAAAACTGTCTGAACTGCCAGGGACAAAAGGCTTTCTTGAACGCATCATTTTATAAGATGTTTAAAAATTCTGAAGATTGAGGCAGAAATCATCAAGTGAAGACACATGAAAAATCAATTTTGTCAGAAACTTTCTGAACGATTTTAACATGGGTGCGAATGGGAAATTGATGTGACCACTTTGTGCTTAAAGTTCAAAAAGTTGAAAAAAATAAATCGTAAACTTTTTAAATTTTTACATTTCCTGAAGGGTGATTAATTGTCCTACAATCTGATATGTTTATTGTTTCTGAAAAGTGAAAGGTGTTAAAGATATTAAGTTTTGTTTGCTTAAAAACTCCATTGGCTGAAGGTAGAGCACGGTGCTCTCAGCCAATCAGCTGTCAGCTGCTCACCCTCTAGACTAACTGAAAGTTCCACATACACACTCATTATAAAGACTGAATTAGAAATACAATCATTAACTTTTTTAAATCGTGATTTCTCAAAAACCATAAAAGGCATGAATATGCTGAACTAGTATATAAAAGCTGAAGGTCTTGTGACCTGAATGATGCTTTAATTTTTTTTGTAAGTTAAAGTAGGCTGAAGTTATAAGTGCTTGAAGACAGGAATGCCTGAAGGATATTTGAAGCCTCCTCCCATTGACTTTGCATGGTCAAAAATGCCTGAAAAATGTTGAATATTACAGAAATTATAAGAAATATTAACACTAAAGGATTCAGCAGTGTTGTCAATAATTTTCTGAACAGCCTGAAGTTGAATGGTGTTTCTAGTTTGAAGTATGCAGTTAAGTGCACTAGTTAAGTACCAAAAAGTGGCAGTAAGAACCAGAGTAATAAAGAAAACAATAGCCAATAATTAAGATAAAAGCACCTGCAGGAAATTATCACGAAAAGCATTTGTCTCAGTACCTGATGTCCACAGTTAAGTTTGCTGCAGAAGTCAGAAGGCGTGGCCTTTTACTAATATGCTGTTTAAATCCTCTCAGCAGGGAGGCGAGCCGCTTAAGCCGCTGTTGTGATCAGCCGCTTGTGTTACGGAATTAACCAGGTCACAAACACAATCTGTTTTTTTTCTGTCAGACCTCCAGTTTGGAAACATACCTGCTGATCTGAGATCAGATTTTTTTTAAGGATTATTCTGCTTTCTTCATTTTTGTTTTTAAAGCTACCACCAGTCAGATACAATAAATGTTAATGTTTCCACGATTGAATTGAACTGAGAAGACAAATAAAGATGACATCTTAAAGGAGCATACCAGTGATTGTGCATGTTTGATCCCAGTATATACAACCCACATACATGTGACGTTACTGATAACCAATTTCCAAAATGTAAAACTGTATTTTAGTTTTCCTGTTATTTCTTCAAATCCCCTAATCTTTCAAAATCAAATGTTCAGGTGATACACACACCTTAAAATTCAATGTTTCACCTTCTAACACTTATGCACAATTGTAGAAGGCACGGCCATTTTAATTTGTCTGTAAAAGCTGTCTTGTCCTGGGACTATATTTCCTGATGGAGGAATACATCGTCTTCCATGTGTTGGATCGGTTGAATAAAGTTATTTGGCAAAAAAACCTAATAGACATGTTGGCTGTGATGGATTATGCAATGTAGCGTGTATGTGGATTGTATATATTGGGCTCAAACCTGCATGATCACCTGTATGATCCTTTAACAATACTGACCTCTGATTGGCTGACAGCAGCAGCTTTCCTCTTCAAATGAAATAAACCAAGCTGACTGGATGGATATTAGTAATTGTGTAGTGATGAGAGCCAGTCAGGATGAAGTCCAACACTAAAAATGCTTTTATTAAATGTATTTAATCATGTTTATGGAAATCAAACGATGTTAATTCTGTAGCAGCAGTATTTTGGCAGGACCTGAATTCATTCTTAAGAGGTTTATCATCGTGTTGCTAACAGAAAGCCACTGCGGGCGTCTTACACACTTTAATGAAACACAGCAGATTTCCTTTTAAGAAAAGAATGTGCAAATCCTTCAACCACAAATGGCAAATCTTGAGCAGGATCAGAGTAATCACATCAGCATGCTGGAAAGACCTTAAAGCATGGAGTTTCTCCTGCAGGTCACCTCAGGAATTCACTCGCATTATTACCGTAGCACCAGAAAGAATAAACCAGTTGCAGCTGCAATTATTCTGCGTTTTGAGTAATATGTTAAAAATGGCAACATGAATTATAATTTAAAATGCCAACATGCATATGATATCAGTTATGAGTGCAGTGTTGATGGACACTTCTGATCCATCCAAAAAAAAAAAAAAAAAANAAAAAAAAAAAAAAAAAAGAGTGGGCCGTGATGTGACAATTCCCTTAAAAACTCAGAAAACCTCATTTAAAAACTGAAATCCACGTAAAACATTTTTACCTGATAATCATCACGTTTTTAAATTCTCAACTGGCAGCAGAGTCACAGAATTACTATTTAAGTCCTGCTGAAATAATATTCTACGAACATCAGCACAAAGTTTTTAATTATTCATCTCACATTTGCTAGCGTAGCATAGCTCTTTATTTTATAGATCCTGTTTTGATGACTTTGAATGAAAAGAGGGTGAACAAATACAAAGATGCATTTAAATAGATATAAAAAAACACTCATATGACTAAAAATCACCCATAAAATCCTGTGAAATGTCATATGAAGTATATGTGTGTGTGTTGTGTGTGTTAAAAGACTTCAAATGCTTTCCCGTCTATCCATCCAGAGTCCCGGCGTCTTCGGTCATCAGGGGCGTTGTTAGGTGACCATTCCCACCCAGAGATCACCATCACACAGCATCACCACTTCTCTGACTCGTCTTCTCTGGCGCCGCTGGTGGAGCAAGAAGGGGAAGTATACCTGGAGAAAGTCGGAGGAGTACGGCGCCACACCGTGGCCAACGCCCACTCCGACATCCAACTGCTGTCGGTGTCAGGCAGGATGCATGCTGGGACGGAGGGTGAGGGCGGAGGGGGCGGGGGCGGGGGAGGAGGGGTGATGATAACAGCGGGCGGGACGAGGAGTCCCAGGCCGTTTTCCAGCCAACCGGATTTTGTGGAGTCTCCGAGGGGCTTGACTGGGAGCGGAGTCATGTGACTTCCTTATGATTAGCTAGTCAGGCTAATAGGACAATGGACAAGTGTGTGTGTGGAATCTGAAGAGCAAGTGATGCGATTCAGGAGAGTAAACTACAGGATGAGACAGGAGACAGCAGGACAGGAAACAAGAGGACAAGACAGGATAAGAGCAACAAAAAAAGCCAAAAAAAAAAACAGGAAACAAAAGGATGAGACAGGAAACGACCAGACACACCAAAAACAATCGAACTGGAAATGAAGAGTAATTTACAGGACAATAAAAAAAAAGTCAAGATAGGACAAGAAAACAGGACACATAAGAAGCATCAGGACAAGATGCAGGGAGAGGACAGGAATGGACAGATGGACAGAAAAATGAGAAGGGAGGGCAGGACAAGAGACAGGAAGAAAAAACATAAAAGAGGACAGTAAACAACGTCTGAGCCATTCCTCCCACAGGACGAGAAGTCTGCGTCCTCAATGGACAGACTGAGCTAATCAGCGAATCAGCAGGATAATTTATTCTTTTAAAACCTGCCAGCAGCTGGAGATTAAGGAGCAGACTGAGACTCAGACCCAGACTCAGACCCAGACCCAGACTCAGACCCAGACTCAGAGTCAGACCCAGACTCAGACTCAGACTCAGACCCAGACTCAGACTCAGACTCAGACCCAGACTCAGACCCAGACTCAGACTCAGACTCAAGCTGCTGCTGCTTGTGTCTGAGACTGTTAGAACGTTCTGCTTTTAGTTTGACAGCAGACACTCAGATCTGTGTGACATCGTGAATATGTTGTCTACTACTGAATATTAAATAAAGGTGATTAATTAATTAAGCTAATTTACTACAAATTCAATGCTCAACTGCGTTTTCTTGGCCTTTAAAGGACCATACCAGTGATTTTGCACTCATTTTGCATGTTTGAGCCTAATATATTCAATTTTCATACATATAAGGTTACTGACAATCATTTCCCAAAGCATACTACTGGAACAGTGAATTAAAAATGTTTTTCCTACCTTCCAGACCTCCACTGGTTTCAGTTCATTCTGCTATTAAAATCAACTTGTTGATACTTGAAACGTTCTTGGGATAGGTAATCCATCATCACCAACAAGACGTGTATTCAGGTTTTTTTTTAGAAGTTACATAATTTTAGTGTTTAAGCTCAATAAAAAGTGTGGAGTATGTCTCAGTATGTCTCCACCGGGGAATATAGCCCCAAAAGAAGACCTGCATTTATGGAAAAATTTAAAGGACCATGACTTCATAAGGCTGTGTAACTATTAGCAGGAGAAACATGGATTTTTAAGGTGGGTGTATCACTTGAATATTTGATTTTGAAAGATTAAGAGATTTTCCAAATATCAGGAAAGCTGAAATACGGTTTTATCCTTTGGGAAATGATTGTCAGTAACATAACATGTATGAAAAGTGAATATATTAGGCTCAAACATGTAAAATGGGTGGTATGGTCCTTTAAGCCCAATGAATACTACAAATACATGACACATTCGTGACAAACCATTTTCCAAAACATAAAACCGTGTTCATGTTCATTTGCCAAATCCCCTAATTTTTCTACATCAAGTGTTCAGGTGATACATCCACCTTAAAATTCAATGTTTCACCTGCTAACATATGATGCAAATGTAGAAGGGATGATTGTTTTTAATTTTAAAAGTGTCATCTTCTTGGATTATATTCTCTGGTGGAGACATACATCATCTTCTGTGCAGCTCCATGTTAGGTCAGTTAAAGTTACTTCAACAAAAAAAATTTAATAGAATGAATGAATAAATCTTTATTTCTGTCTTACCTAGGGCCCGCCCCTCATGGGGTTACAAGACACAGTTTTCACACAGACATAACATTTAATAGATATACTTAACATTTTAATAGATGTCATGTTTGCTGTGATGGATTATGTATCTCAAGCACGTTTCAAATCTCTACAAGTTGATTTTAATAGCGTGCTGGAATGAACTGAAACCAGTGGCAGTCTGGAAGGTAGGAAAACCAATTCTAAAATTTACCACACCAGTTGTATGTTTTGAAAAATAATTGTCAATAAAGTTACGTATATGCATGTTATATATATTGGTTATATATATTGGGCTCAAACACGCAAAACCACTGGTGTGGTCCTTTAAACAACTTCAGCCATGTGGATAGAAACAACCACAAGCTAATCGTTAATTTATTTATTGTTCTATTTTCATCCAAATTGCTTTTTTGGGGGGATTTTCAGTCTGGTTGTGTTTTTCCGTTGAGGTTTTGCATTTCAAAAATTAGATTTTAAATAGGTTGTCATTTTTAGTTTTTTCTGGCTCATTTCATTCTCATCAATCACAGTAATTTTCAGTGATAAAATAATATTTTAAACACTGCAAGCTAGTTAGCATAGCCACTCTGTTATAGACTGCTGTTGCGTTTTAACCCATATTTCTGCAGTTCTCTTCCAGGTATGAGCTGAAGAATTCTGGGAAATGTAGGAAGATTCCCCTCTGATATTTACGGTAATTAAAGACGGAACAGGCACAGGAAGTATGTTTAATTAGTGATAATTGTGTTACAGTCACCACTAGAGGAAGACAACAAAACTCCACACTCCTTTTCCTCCTGTAAACCTGAACTACATGCTTTCATTTTTCTGTACAGGTAAATATGAAAGTTGGCTCTCAGGTGCTGCAGATCTACTGTCATTTTAACAAAAAGGCTTATCTGGCAAACGCCTGACGTGTCACAGATATGAAACGACAAAATGTATTAGAACAATAGAATGTCAAAGATCTAGATTGGTGGTTCTGTATTCTGGTCCTCAACGTTGCATATTTCCCATCTCTCCTTGCTCCACACACACACACAATGGCAAACAGTTATTATACACTATAGATAGTTAACTTGATGATATATTTTGACCTTTTTATTTCAATGATATGCAAGAAAAAATACTTTATTCTGCTATTAGCAGATCATTTCCATTCACAAAGCTCTCCTACGGGCTCTGCCATGTTGAGTGACGCAGGGCTGCCAACTCTCACGCATTGAGCGTGAGACTCACGCAAACGGCTGACTTCACACGCTCTCACGCCTGACGTCTGAGTTCTCACGCTCGGAAAACATCGTTTAACTTCGTACGTCTTCGGCTTCTCTGCTCCTCCCACTTTTTATGTATTTGAGCGCCTCACGCCAGCACGACTCGTTGCCATAGTGATTAAGTTTCACTGAAAACAGTTATGGCACCAATGGAGAG
>VXCM01002296.1:0-7500 GCA_014773175.1 Lucifuga dentata
TCAGGCTCATCACTCTGTCTGACACTCTCTTCACCTCCAGTACATTCCTAACAAACTCCTCCTTCCATTGTCAAAAATAGTTCAAAAAAAGCTGAATAATTTATAATATAAAAAACTGAAATCCATGTAATGAAGCTGAATATTTTGCCATTTCTGTCTGAAGGTATGTGGAAACAGTTAAATGCCAGCATCCAGAAGCAGAATAATAAAGATATATTAAAAAAGACGACATGAATTTCAATTGCATATGCCTTTTATGCCTTTTATCACCATATATTACCAGTACCTACTAGGCTATAAAAATGTCTGGACTACCTATTCCTCATGCTTTTATGGTTGTGGCTACCTGACCCAGATGTCTATCTTCATGTGAAGAATTGACTCACCGCTGCTGCACTATGTTTTTCATTCAGCCTCTCAGAGGAAACATAAGAGCTGATGTCACATCCTGCTTTTAATCAGTTTGTTTCGGCTGCTGGTAGCCACATAAACACAGCTGCAGTAATGACTCAGCATCACGGATGTGTACAGACAACAAGCGTGTGACGTGTTCAATGACTGCAATTTAATCTTTTGCATGGATGCATGTGTATGTGTGTGTGTGTGTGTATAAGCATGCCCAAATCTGTGGAACTCACGTAGTCCGGGGTTGTGGTCACCGTTTTCTCCGTTTGGTCCGCCATGTTGTTGGTTGCTGTGGTAACTGCCCATTGCCTCCAGCTTGATCTTTTTGGCCAGGGCAGACAGTTCTGAGGGGTAGAGAGAGAGAGAGAGAGAGAGAGAATCAATAGGAGCCAGATCAATAGCCCTGGTGGAGGATTAGAGCAGTGGGCAGCAGGAGGTTGTCATGGGAAGACGGAGGCCAGCCATTCATTCTGACTGCACCGCTGCACTGGACATTTAGTCTACCAGGGAATCAACAGTGATAGCAACAAGCCAAGACATCCATCTCTCCCACACAGGAACATCACATCCCACAGCACATCCCACAGCATGGCACACAGAGCCGTGTTCAGCGGCGGCTCCCACTAAGAAAGCACATTCCTCCACCAAGGCCCAATAGTCCTCTGATTCACCTTATTTTTTTTTTAATATAACACCAGACTTTATGTATCTTGAAATCAGAGGTGTTAAAAAAGTTATCATGCAACTTCGTTGTACAGGAGTGTTGCAGACATCATTTTCTTCTGTATTTGTGTCTGTAGGTATTGGAAATATCAAATATATCTATACTTTGGAATCAGCATCACAGTAGCTACATGATGGTGATCATGTACAGCACTGCTATAAATGTGAACACCAGATGCAGATCAATAACTGAATGACATCTGCTGATAGTCCATCATAGGATAAATGCTTGATTGTTTGTCATTAAAGGAGCATACCAGTGGTTTTGTGTGTTTAAACCCAATATACAGTACACAAGCTGCATACATGTTAAAATTTACTGGAGCGGTAAATTTTAGAATTTTGTTTTTTTTTTTTTTTTTTTTTACTACCTTTCAGCCTCCCATTGGTTTCAGTTCATTCCAGTACGCTATTAAAATCTAGTTGTAGACACATGAAACGTGCTTGATGTACCAGTCTTTTTTGAGATACCCTGCTAATAATCAGACAAATACACAAAGAAACGCTGGAGAAAACATAACCTCCTTGGTAGAAGCAAAGCGGAGATTCTTGAGGTTGTGCACTTTTGGATAATTTGCAAGAGCGACAAAACATGGAAGACAGTTTGGGTCATACTGTACTAGAAAATTAAATACCTCTTGCTCTAATACAGACAAACCATGAATTATTAAAGTTGGACAAACCAAGCGACTGCACAAACAACGCTGAGGAAACGCAAACAAACCACAACTCTTAATTTCCTGATATTGGATATGTGATGAACGTCTGCAACAAATTGCTCTTGGTCTATCTGGTCTGTCTGTCCAAGACACTGACAACCGCAGCAAATTCATTTTCTTCTCCTCTCCTCTCCTCTCCTCTTTACTCCCCTATTCCCTGCTCTCCTCCCATCCCCTCTCCTTACTTTACCTTTTCAAATGTCAGCATCACAGCAGGACATAAGCCACTGTGATGTGAATGTATGTGTGTGTATGAGAGCGAGGAAAAAGAGACTAAGGAGGATCACATCAAAGATTTTTCTACCTTTTACGCCCAAATGTCCTCTCTCTCCCCCCCTCTCTCTCTCTGTCACTTTTAGCTCTCTCTCCCTCTCATGTGGCCAGTTCTAATCAGTAGAGCTGACATTGCCGCCGTGCCCTCTCCTTTGGTGGAAAAAAAGACTCTTTTCCCACTGAGAAAGATGCTCTTGAACACACATACGTATACACACACACACACACTCAAGCACCTTTGAACAGCGAGAGGAAGCAGAGGCTAATAGAAAATGGCTTCTTTTGAGGCAGGGAATGAAAAGATCAGGTTGCAGTGAAGAGCACAAAGCCAAGGGCAACTTTGAGAGTGGTGAGGTGCCAACAATTACTTTTCTCCCTTCCTCTCTGTTACACACACACACACACAAACAGGCACTTTGCTCACACATAAACACGTAACTGTTTATGATAAGACAGNACACACACACACACACAAACAGGCACTTTGCTCACACATAAACACGTAACTGTTTATGATAAGACAGATTCTGGTGTGAAAAGCAAAAATGTGGCCTATAACAGATGGATGACTTCTGCAGATATAGATACAACTATACGTTTTTCTTTAAAGAGAACCTTTTTAGGTATTAAATTTGCTTACTAAACATTGTTGTGTAAGTTAATTAGTTTAATACCTTAAATGTATATAGTTATGCATTACTGACGGCTACATTTTGGAGAGCGCAGAATGTAGATTGAAAAGTGATAGTTCTACCCAGAAAGCTTTGGCAAAATATTACTAGTTGAATCTTTGGCTATATCAGTTTTCTGATAGCCTCTTCACAACTTCTTCATAAATTTAGCCACATGAGATACCCATGTTTACACAGCTTACACAGCTTACACCTGAACTAACCAGCATTCACAAACAAGTACTTCATTTCTGAGATGGAATTAAATAAAAACACAACAGCAAAGAAGAATTACAGCACTTGTAGTTTGGATATCAGCAGTGCTGCAGTAATGCTGCTATGTTGTTCAATGGTGACAAAGTAGAAAAGAGTCACATTTTATGATGTGCAAGTCTGAATGGCAAGGAAATTCCGATCTGTGTTTAGATGGCAGTCACACTGGCAGATAATGAGATAAATGAGATTTATTTCCATATATGAGTGGCCCAAAAGTCATATTAGAACATCCAATTCCATGTGCTTTGTTTTTTTTTTTTTTTTTTNTTTTTTTTTTTTTTTTTTACACATCACAACACATATCCAGTATTCAGTATGTGCCACAGGTGAGAAAAAAAATTGTATTTAGTTACTTGTATCTGGAAATGCAGCATTAGATAAAACTAAGCTGGTCAAGTTAGCACAGGCCGTATAGTCAATATCACTGATGTGGAGAATGCAAATGAGAAGCCAGAGCTCAAAGACCCTTGTATATCATTTAGATCCCGTGTTTACATTATGCATGCACATTTGCATTACGGAAGCTGAACAGGTTCCCACAACTACCCTGCACCAAAAAAAAGTGGATCAGATTAGAAAAAAAAAAAAACTGTTGACATTGCTCTCCCCAAATTGGCTAAAATTATGTCTCAGCAAATACCTACATCAAACATGCTAACTACCTGAATGTGTCTATTTCCTGGGAGAGGATAAAAACAGACTGAGGCATACATCCTTCTACCTATGGCCTTCAGGCAGCCTCATTGAGGATTCAGGCACCATGGGAGGGTTTACTAATGTTGATATGCCACTATACTAATATGTGCATAATATGTGCATAATGTGAGCAAAGTGCCTGAGTCCCACTTTAGCCCATAACCCCTACTGTTCCCTTTCAAAATGTCTCATAAAAATTCACATATGTCTTCAACACAATTTCCTTTTGGACAAATGCCACATTCTGAGATTGCAAATTGCAGTTTTCCTTCTGACAGATGTGGACATTTTGTTCTCATTTATACCTGTAATAACACAAAAAAAACAAACAAACAAAAAACAATTTAACTTGCAAAGACTTAAATTCTCATCAACGAATGTTCACAACAGAATGTCATTTTTACTCATTTCACCTTTACAAACACAAACTAATGTGGAGAAATCACATGCTTTTAATGCACATGTGGGTTTTTATGGCAGCAAACACAATTTTAAACACAATGTTAATAATGACTGCATTCCATTTAGTGCCAGGGGCTTGGTACTGTGCTTTCTGGCTCAATAGATATAGGTTTTTGGGCTAAAGTTCAGAACTACATTAGAAACTACTTTGACTGGAAATTTTGAGAGTACAAACTACATAGTTTCTTCAGCAAGTTCCTTGGCTGCATTAAAGGACCATACCGTCATTTTGCATGTTTGAGCCTAATAAATTCAATTTTCATACACGTAACGTTACTGACAATCATTTCCCAAATCATACTACTGGAATGGAGAATTAAAAATGTTTTTCCTGCCTTCCAGACCGCCATTGGTTTCAATTCATTCTGGTACACTATTAAAATCAACTTGTTGATATTTGAAATGGTCTTGGGATAGGTAATCCATCATCAAGAACAACACGTGTATTCAGGTTTTTTTCCAAGTTACGTAAATTTAGCATTTAAGTGCAATAAAAAGCGCAGAGTGATCTGATCTCCACCAGGGAATATAGTCCCAAAAGAAGACCTGCATTTATCAAAAAAATTAAATGACCTTGACTTTCATAAGGCTGCGTAACTATTAACATCAATTTTTAAGCCGGGTGTATTGCTTGAATATTTGATTTTGAAAAATTAAGAGATTTTGCAAAATATCAGGAAAGCTGAAATACAGTTTTATGCTTTGGGAAATGGTTATCAATAATGTAACATGTATGAAAATTGAATATATTAGGCTCAAACATGCAAAATAGCCGGTATGGTCCTTTNTGTAACATGTATGAAAATTGAATATATTAGGCTCAAACATGCAAAATAGCCGGTATGGTCCTTTAAAACCCTACCCCATGAAATTACAGCAAGCAATATTTCTGTCTATTGCAGCTGCTTCGATTATTGTCATCTTTAATTTTTTTCATCTTTCAATTTTTTAAAACTTTTTTCTCAGCATCACATTTCATTATGAATAATTACAAGTTGTGATAAACATAGCTAAAGCTATTGAAATACTTTCTAATTTAATTTTCCTCTCCCTTTTTTTGTGTACTCTCTGTCACATGAATTCCGTGAGTGTTGGCCTTCTCACTTACCCCAAGCGGGGTCTTATGAGAATAAAATTATTATTATTATTTCAAGCGGAAGACTCAAAGTCAAACTCATCTTGTACTTGCTCATCAGTCATTTTCCATCTTCTTCAAAAATCTTGAAACCTTGGTCTTGCTCTTTCTCTGTGCACAAAAATAAACTAAATGCAGTTGCTAATAGCTGCTGTCCACTGGGCTGGGAAAAGCTTGCATTGGTGCATTGAAAGCAGTGGTGTCCAGTTTTACAAGCTCCACCTAACATTCCTGAACCATCAGAGAGTAGCTAGCTTGGAGTAGGAGTGAAACAATGGAACCAATCATTCCAATACTAAAATTATAAGAAATGCAGGAAATGAAAGATCCTGTTGCAAATGGCACTAATGTCATGGCTTCCTAGAACAACTAAATGGAATGCAGCCATCGCATTGCTTTTCCTGTAATGTCAAGTTAAAAAGTTGCGGAAAAGGTCTATTAAATGATGGTTCATAAGGGCTTTTACAGTTGTAAGGGTCTAAGGTTTGAACACACAGGACTGTGTGAAGTTTTAATTCAAGAGAAAACACCAACTTTGCAAGTTGTGAGGTGTTTTCCATGTGTCTGCAGTGTGTATGCTAATTTTATCAATCAACACACGTTGCCTTCCAGAACTCCTCCTCCTTGTATGATACTTACAATATGTGATTATGTGGCTCTGCAGGAATTATAGTGAAAGCCATCATTTATCTATTCTGCAGCTAAGCAACCTACTCTTTCTTGAATATTTTAAAGCAAATATGAAGATGAAAACATGGTCATTTGTGTTTAATGCACAGCTGCTTACGAGGTCGTTCCTTTCATTTTTCCAACAGCTGCAAAGTGAATGAAATTTTAAGTTTCCAAACAAACTTTCCTCTGAGGGCTGAAGCAACAATGCGTCACTAATTCGTGGTTGAAAGCAGCTCATGCAGCCAAAAGCGGGATTTGTCCTGTAACTCCCATACATCTGTGTTTGTGCTGGTTTAGATAATATCAATGCTAAAGAATTCCAAACACACTGCAAAGACAAGCATGACCCCCCGCTGACATGAGGCATCATGCTTCTGAAAAAACGATGATTTAAAAAGTTACAGAGGCTTTTTTTTTTTCCTTTTAATGAAACTTGGGTGTGGAAAACACACATTTAAATTTTTGCAGACTTTTAACTCTAGTCAGTTATACTGTTTGCTTGTGTGCTTTTGTTTCATCTCTTTAATGTTGCCTATAGATTTAACTCTATCAAACAAATATGAGTGTCTAGTATCTACTAAGTTATTTTAAGTTATTTTAAAAATTCCAAGTGTTACATTGGGCTACACTATTATTATGATTATTATTATTATTATTATTATTATTATTATTATTATTATGCAACATTAATAATATTGTTTTGAACCATAATAAGACATTATTATTACTGTCCAGTGTTCAGACAAACTCAAAACTTTTACTTACAAAGCATCATGGCACTGTGCAGTATCTCAAAATTAATAATTAGTATATTTTTTGATGTTTAAATTAATATATAAATAATACATTAGTAATTTATTATTTGCAATTGATAAATATAAATTGTGTCAAGTTTTAATTAAAAGAAATACATTTTTTCCTTTATTCTTTTCTTTATATTATTTTCTCAAATATCAGAGTTGTTGTCTTTTTCTTTTAGATTTTCTTATTTTCATGGTTTTCACTGAAATATTTAAATTATTTTATTTAATTATGGGACATTTTAATTTTTTTATTTTTCTCCTTAATACTATTTACATTCCTGCTATTTCATACTTTTTGCTTCAACTTTATTATTACAAGGACTTAACTGTATTGCTTTGTGGTCTGACTACAGGCCCTGATGTGACTGATCATCTTCATCATAATTGATGAAGGATTGACTACAGTTTGCTTCAAAATTTCACTTGTGAAGATAAAGATCAACCTGTAACTTCATGGTCATAGATATCTGATTGGTGGAATCCTGCATGATACAAAAGTTCCTCAGACATAAAGTTGACAGTTTCTGATCTGCGTCCTTTGGAGTGTGATTAGTGTCAAATCGTGACTCGGTGATCATTGCTGTGGGAAAAGACGACGTAAACAAGAACAAACTCCTCAACTGCTTTGATCTATAGTTTGCTCCAGTTTGTCTCCGTATTAAAAT
>VXCM01002296.1:12500-168950 GCA_014773175.1 Lucifuga dentata
CTTGGAGATGTGTAACTTTTCTCCAGCTTCAATACTGCAGCCATGTTGAATCCCACTTTTTACCTGCTTTGGTGCTTACATGTTGGGAGAATATTTACAGTACGACTGGGCTGAGACTAATGGCTACCACAGTTCATTTGAAGCCTTCAGACAAAGAAGCATGAAAGTCGTTTGAAGATTTTCAGACGAGTGATGTTTTCAGATCTCATTAACTAAAGGCTGTTTGAGTGTTGTGTGGATAATTAGAGACGGGGGAGGCTGTGTACTTTCAGAGGTTGTGTAACAATGTTCACATTAACACCTGACATACAGTTGAAATCCCGAAGCAGCCAGAAGCAACATCTGGATTTCGTCTTGGAGGATCTTAAACATTCAAACACAGCCGCTAATCCGGACATGTGGATCTTGGATTTGATTCTCCTAGTAGTTTGTTTCTTTCTTTTTCGGACTAATTAAATTCTGATTGTACTGCATTGCCAACCTTACAACCTTACAAAATATCAAAGAATTACAGCTACACCAAAGAAAAGTTTTAGACTCTGTCGCTACACATCTTGCATCCTCTATCTCCATATAATGCCAGGTGTAAATGGGATCATTCATGCTCCAAGCAACAGGGATTAACTACCAAACAACGTCAATTTCCAAAACTAAGGCTAATCCACACTCCTCTGGATTCAAACCCATGCTGTTACTAGCATGTGTTCTGCACGACAGCAGAATGAGGCACCAGGAAACCACAAATCCCATCCAATTTAGCCCCTTTATCCAAACATCTCTGTGGCGTATTGGATTGATGACCCATGTAGTTGGTCAGCATCTGAGTTCTGCAAAACAGCTAATTTACATAATCACATCATAAATACTGAGAATTCATTTAATCATCTCCTCTGTTCTGATGCTCAGGGCTAAAGAGTGTTGATATGATAAGACAGCAAGTTATTAAGGAAGTAGAGAGAGCAAGAGAGCGAGAGAGAGGACTGAGAGAGAGAGAGAGAGAGAGAGAGAGAGAGAGAGAGAGAAGGATCAGTGAGTGAGTGAGCTTGTCCTGATTTAAGCTGCCGCTTGGGGCCAAATGAAAATTAATTAATTTCTGTGAAGAATCAATTTCTCAGAATGACAGTGTCAGATTTAATGTGCGTGTGTATGTTTGTGTGCGTGTACGTGTGTGTGTGTGTGGGAGAGAGAGAGAGAGACAGAGAGAGGGAGTGAGAGAGGGAGAGACAGATCAAGAGAGTGATCATAGCACATGATAAAATAATTTAAAATGGCAAACTTTTAAGAGTGTGCATGTTTTTAGAAGGATTACTAAAAACTCATTATCGTCAACATCTTCATCACCATCATCATAGTCATCATCCTTTGAAATCATAATTAGCCCTAGCAGTTAGTAATGCAAATAAGGGTTAACTGGATCTCCAGTAAGTCATCACCATCGGCACACTAGGGTTTAACAGATTAGTTGAAGAGTCAACTAGTCAGCTACAAGTTTACATGTCTTGGACAATATTATTTTCACTAAATCTACAGCAATCAATTTGTAAAATATCAATTATTGTATATATATTTGTGCATCTTCAGCTCTGCAGTACTGCAGTTTGCTCATAATTAACGTCAATTAAAAATATATAATTTACACTGCAAAAAAAATGTCATTCATGCAATGGCACTAAAATGTTACAAAGACTTTTCCATTTTTCTTAACACAAATAAATTACTATGAAGACCCATATTTTCAGAGAAACTATGAAGAGAAACTTCAGAGAAACTATGAAGACCCATATTTTCAGAGAAACAATAATTTAATACAGTATTTCTTTCCCGTTAATAAAACCTTAAGGAATATCATGCAGATAAAGATAGGCTATACATTTTAAAAAGTTTAGTACAGTAATAATGTATTATAATCTTCACTATAATACTATTATAATAAAGTATTATAATAAAGTATATATACTTCTATTTATCACCTATAGATAATAGGTGAATTATGACAGCATGACCCCTCCACCTGCAGCTACAGAGTCCCCTGGAATTGATAAAACCTGTGTTTGGTGTCACCCCTGAGTGCTCACCTGGGCTGTCCGGTTTAAGGACAGTCTCCCTGCCCTCCTCCCACCATATATCGGGTCACACTTGTCACCCCCACCTCCCCTCTCCCCTGTCCCCCACGTCCCACTCACCTGGCGTTGGTACAGTCGCTGTACAGCGTCTCGAAGTCCTTCCTGGAGATGAGTTTACACCGGTTCACCCCGGGCTGGATGGCCCCCAACCCCCGCAGCACTCGGACCTGCTCCACGTTGCACACCACCGGTGAAATGTCCAGTCGTTTCAGCTTGGTGTAGACGGTGTGGAGCCCGCCGACTAGGTGTTTGAGGAACACGTCGAAAGCTTGGGGCAGGCAGATGAGCTCCGTGTCTTTCACCGTGAACGAGGCCAGCTTGGCACCTTTCACCTCCACCAGTTTGCACTCGTTGTTTTGCGGCGTGCTCTCCACCGGTGACGGGGTGGCGTACACGGGCTTAGCGCCGCCGGACACCGCAACTCCTCCTGCCTTCATCGTGGTCCCGTTAGGCAGTAAGAGTTCCGCTCTGAACGGGTGAAGCAACGCCGGGTGCGCCACAGGAGGAGCCGGAGAAGAGGCGGCGGAGGTGGCCGCAGGTGGCGGAGAGTTGGTGGCCGGAGAAGCGGAACTCGGCGCCGTGTGGTGCCCGAGAGGAGCGGCGGGGAGCAGAGCCGGAGCAGCCGGAGTGGCCATGGTGGTCATGTCCCAGGAAAGAAAACAAAACAGAAAAAGTAAACTTCAGAGTCAACTATTTGGAAAGTTCTCCTAACAAACGCAGCTGCTTTGGGAGAAGAGACGGCGCACGGTGCGTGGCGAAGAGATGGAAGAAAAGAAGGAGAGAGGAGGAGAGGAGAGGAGAGGAGAGGAGAGGAGAAGGCGTCCGTGTGTGAGAAAACAGATCACATAGTTGAATCAGAATGAGAGGAGGCTTGCCTCCGAGCTGGAGATGCTACTGTCACATTATCATAAAGAGGAGGAGCCTGGACATAGGCTATTCTTAGAGTGAGAGAGGAGAGAGAGAGAGAGAGTAAATATTACTGTATATCAACTTTGGATAAGACTATTTATGAAGGCGCAGACCGCTCCTGTTGGACTTTGTGTGTCTGTGGCACTCAGCCTATCTTCTTTGTGGCATTTCTAACCCTATCAGAGACCGTATGGGCACTTGAAATAGTATGATAATTGTACCACCCTTCAAAAGATATAATATGATATGATATATAGACTCTGATAAGTGTTATAATTTTTTCTGAGGGGAAATAAATACTACTTAAAGGACCACACCAGTTTGAGCCTACATCCACATACATGTTACATTACTGCCAACCATTTTCCAAAACATACCACTAGGGTGGTCAATTTTAGATCCCCCACCACCACCCCCACCCACCTTCCAGACTGCCATTGGTTTCAGTTCATTCCAGTACGCTCTAAAAAATCAACTTTTAGAGACTTCAAATGTGCTTGAGACAGTTAATCCATCACAACAAACAAAAAGTCTATTAAATTTTTGGTTGAAGTTACTAAATTTAACTGACCCAACAGTGAGCAACAAGGAAGAAAATGTATGTCTCTGTCAGGGAATATATCCCAGGTGAGAGATTAAAATGACTGTGCCCTCTACAATCATGCGTAAATGTTAGCAGACGAAACTTGGATTTTTGAGGTGGGTGTATCATCTGAACATCTGATTTTGAAAGATTAGAGACAAAATGACAATGACTGGCAAAATTACATGAAAACTAAAATACGGTTTCATATTTTGGAAAATGGTTGGTCGTAATGTAACTTATATGCAGGTAGTATATTTATTAGGCTCAAAATATGCAAAATCATGGTATGGTCCTTTAATATGGACAAGTCACAATCATAAGAGGAAAAAAAATGTGGTTATGGCTTGTTTATTATGGAAAAGGCTAAACTGGGCTCAATCACTCATTCAATCAAAAAGGATCCAAAGGATTTTCTAACCAGAGAGGGTGATGACAACATCTCATAAAAGGACAGTGACCTTGGCATGACAAACTGGCCCCTTTACCTGTTTCTTGTGGTGCTCCTCATCCAGTCCACACACATACCTCACACACTCATCATTTACATATGGAGCTACAGTCCTTTCAAAGTGGCTTTCACGGAACATTGTGCTGATAATGATCTTGGTCGTGAGGGAGAGAGACACAGATCTCCAGAGACCATCTCACCATAAGACAAGGGGAAGAGGATAAAACTCTGACTGCACTTCAACTCAGAGGACTTTTAACACTCTTTTCCTTCCCATCCCCCCCCTTCTCTCCAATAAGCCCTCTTGTGTTTTTTAATTGGCAGAAATTAATCTTTAGGATGTAGATGGTAGATTTACATTCATTAAAAGTCAAGAGAGGAAGCCAGGCTTGATGCTAATCAAATCTGCTTAATTATGCTTAACATGAGTATCTCCAGGGGAAGAGAGAGAGAGAAAGAGAAGGGAAAGAGATAGCTAACTCGAACTTTTTACTTTTTGCCTTTGATAACTCCTGCTGAGTATGGCCTTTTCCTTGCCAAAAAGAAATGTCATGACTCTTTCTGTCTCTCTAAAACACACTGATAAAGCCATTAGTGTTAAGCAAAACTGACTTGTATGAAATTCCCACCTTAAGTGGGAGAATACAGATAGAAGTTTGATTCCTTCTGTAGCCACTGTACGACAAATATCCTGAAATGAGACGCTGAACAAATAGTTGAAGCAAATCTCCATAGATAGAGTATATGACAGAAGGAATTGAAAAGAAACAGATTTATACACTGTGTAATACAGCTATTGCTTTAACTTCCTCTGCTGAAGCTTCCCTCAGACCTCATAAGCCTATCTATCTCAACCGGTTTTGAAAATTCTCCCTCCGCTGAATATTAATTAATTTCTTACATCTTCTTTGATTCCTCTAATTGCTTCAGTATAATCTGATTTTAAAGATTTAACCCCTAATGTTCGTCTTGATTTGTGTTATTTTCTGTTAGTTTCTTCATACATTAATGTTATTTGAATGTTTTTGGAAATGTGAGGGAACTGTGTTTGTCTTTTCTTAAATGCATGTTTTCTCATGTTCATGTCTCTTAAAAACGAGATTTTAATCTTAATGAAACTAACTGACTGAATAGAGGATTCACTTGGGAGACCAGAATCAAACTCTGTTCCAAGGCTTTTTTTTTTTTGGCTTTTTTCCACTTTTCCTTACTATCTTTAGACAGTTTACCACAGTACAACTTTGAACATGGAACCAAAGCCTAGGTACAATTTTTCACTTTTACCCATAATTCTTTAGTGTATTTTGTGCCTTCATGAATCAATGAGACATAGAGAATGTTGGTGATCAAAAGCCAAGCTCTGTTCTTTTCCTCATGGTTGTTTTGGCCACCGTGCAGAAGCATGAGGGAATGTGTAGGTGGCTAGATCAGCCGATGAAGTGTAAATACCACTCAATCTGTTCTCATTAGAGCAGTAAAAACATACGAATCACTTCGCCTCTATTAAAAATGCCCCAGGGTCTTGGGTGTGTGTGTGTGTGTGTGTGTGTGTGTGTGTGTGTGTGTGTGTGTGTGTGTGTGTGCATGTGTTTGTATGTGGTTGTGTGTAAGAGAAAGAATGAGGGGGTGACAGAGTGGTGTTGTGGCATTTGTGTCTGTGGAGGGGATCTGAAATGCCACCAGCATCAACGCCGCTTAATTCTCAGACACGCACACATTTAATCTGAACAGACAATCAGTTCCGACAGCAACTGTTATGATTTAAATCAGCCTGGAGTGAAGGGTGTGTGTGTGTGTGTGTGNTGTGTGTGTGTGTGTGTGTGTGTGTGTGTGTGTGTGTGTGTGTGTGTGCTCTTATGAGTGAGAGAGTATGTCATTGTGTTTTGGTATGTGATTAGGTGTCTTTGTGTGTGTGTGACCAAGACATCACAGATCCATTCCACATTCCCCTATGATAATGTGGATTGATTATGGATATGATAATGAGAGGCCGGCGCGGCATCACGACCTTCACAAGGTCTAATTGAAACAAGCGTTGGTCCTCCGCAGCACTTATCAAGTCACACAGCACATCATTAATCACAGAGAATACAAGCTGTCACTGTAACACACATGCACACAAGCACACACACAGTCTATATTTTTCTGGTTTTCTAACATGCACACAGATGCTCTTTCTCCTGTCTTTCTCTCTTTCTCTCTGTCTTACACACTCACACACACACACACAGACACACACACACACACACACACAATGCAAGCTGTCACTACAATATGCCTGGTATTGTCTTCTTTTAAGGAGAGTGGACAGCTAGTCCACCCTCCATCTCTATTTTCAACAAGAAAAGTTGAGGAACAAACAAGCTGGTGCAACTAAACCTTAAAAACTCAAATGAGAGAGAAGGTTAAAACAATTCAACAAATGTGAACAGCTGTTCAGTTCAGCGAAACTCGTCTGAAATTGAATTAGCTCAAGTTGTTTTACTACCTGCTTTTATTAGACGACAATTTTACAACCAAATGCGGTTCCAGTGTCTGATTAACACAGCATATGCTGCCTACCTGTTAAACACAACGTGTTCAATACCAGCTTAACGCATCAGTGAGCCACTGGAATAAACTAATAAGCCCAATATGATATTAGTCATTACATAGTCCAACACACAAAATTGCAATCTGATAAAAGGTGGTTTCATTATCATCAAAGGGAAAACACAAGGGAGTTTGCACGCACTGTGTCGATGCCATCACTAACTTTGTTAATTGTTATTCAATTAACTGCTTTTGTTAATGAAACCAATTAATACCTTAAAATAAGCAGGCAGATATATGATTATTATGCATCTATGCAGAAGACAGCTAATTACAACTGTAAATCAATCAATTCTACATTAATCAGCTTGGAAAATGTCCAAAAACAACAAAGACTTCCAAAGACTTTTGGAAGTTTTTTTTTTTTTAAAACATATTTTGATTGCTATGCCATTATCCTGTCTAATGGTTGTTAACGATCCTTTAAAGAGTTTATGATCCAATTTCCTAGCTATGAATTTAATTGGGATCTAAATACTATAATCTTACGGTGTAAAGCTAAGTATGGCCTGTATTTAATCAAGAGTGTTATACTGCAGTAAGCTCTAACAAGGTCACTGAACTGCTCTTAGGGCAAAAACTGTCAGTGAAGCTTCACACTGTGTGAGAGAATCACTAACGGAAGCTCGCCAGGATCAGTTACAGAAATATTTACTAATATTGCCAAAACAGAGAAACATTTAATGTGATCTATTCAGGATGGTGTATAATCTGACAATAAATATTCTATTTTGTGGGCACTGGAAATATCTTTGTATCCACTCGTGTAATTATTTTGTAATATACAAAATTGTGAATTCAGTTTCTCATATATCTGAAACAGTATGCTAGCTTTCAAACAAGAAGGACCTAATTCATTGTTCTCAAACTGAGGTACATGTACCACTGGTAGTAACTGAATCACCCCTGGCAGTATTTCCTCAAAGAATCAATATTAAAATCTATGAAATTTCTGTTGCAAATATTCACAAAAACAATTGGTTCCACTAGAAAACGCTTTTTCAAGTTTATTATTCTTTTGAATTTTTTAAATTGGAAATAGCCTCGCTTATTCACTGTACAGTCCCATTCATTTTACATTGTCATTTTTTCTATTTCAGTAACAGCACACACAGTTCTTTTCTGTGATTTTTCTTAAGTTAGCGATTTGTTGATGAGGTGATATTTAGATGTGTTAGTTTGCTCAGAGGTGATACTTGGTTCAAAAAGTTTGAGAATCATTGCCCTAATTCATCAGAAAAACAATCAAAGCCCTGTTTAATTATCAGACATACTCTGAGCATCTTTAGAAGTCTTGCTGCTTGGACTTGCTTGCTTCTTAAGTCAATACAGTCATGTGACCTGACCATTGCCCTAGTTGAATACTGTTTTCTTGGATGATTATGCATATATATGGGCACTAATCTCTCATCCACAACTATGGGATTTGGGAATATTTTGTTGTACAGAGATCAAAGTAACTGGCTAGGATAAGGAGAAACCCTTCAAACACATCAAATAGAGAGCGGTGCATCCTGAATCCCACGACCACAGTAGCCAATCAAGCCATGCATAACTTGTTCCTTTGTAAAAGGAAGGTTTTTAATGTAGGTCTCCTTCCATCAACATCTCAACTCACCCCCCACACAGGCCAGGGGTTTTTTCAGGTTTATGGCCAATCAAGGAGAGCCACTCCACCTTATCTGTATGCCTCTCATACTTGGCTAACATGATGCTGGTATTGAGGAACAGAGAGATACTGTGTTAAGAGATCAAAGGACCAGTGCAGATTTAGACTCGCTGCCTGTCAGCCAAGATGGTGAGACAAAGCAGGAAAAAGACAGAAATGCTTACACACACACTTGCTCGCCCGCTCTCCCTCTGTGGTGTGCCTGTGAGGGGTGAGACGTTACACTGTCAGACGGCTTAGGGGGTACTTATTTGTAGACATCTACTGCACTGTATGAGCACCTAAACACACGCACACACAAGCTGCTAATACAAAACCTTGCACTTGAGGGGTTGCGTCTAGCCTGTATATTGGCCTGTGGAGGAATATTCTGTGCTCTCAGCATTTTCTCGTTCAGAAGATGAATCGAGCCATTTTACAGACAGTGGAGAAACAAAACAATGCTCTGTGTGGATAGATACAAGACAAGAGCTTCAATTCTGGTTGATCAAAAACATGTTTTGTTTTTTTTTTTTTTTCAAGTTTGGAATACATCTAAAATCCTTCCAGACAGAAATGGGTCAAGATATCAGTTCAACAGTACATCCTGCTATAAAGGATGACCTTTGATCTGGTCTTTGCTGCCTGTGGATGTGATCACGTCTGCATGATCCGTTATTGTATTGTGCAATGTGCTACCGGTATCTTTGTCCATTTCACCTACAGGAAAGGATTGTTTCCTTTGTTAAAAACTTCCCAGAAAGTACATTTCCTAACAAGGGGACTCCTTTAATAATCAGTGTATCGGTACCACAAAACAAAAACCTGAGTAATTTGTTTGTGAAGGTACTTTATAGTACATTAACATTTCATTATTTACATAATTTTTTTTTTACGTCTGAAACTTTTGTACGTACTGTATAATTCTCTGAAGTAACAGAATCAGGTAAATTGATGAGTTATGACATTTTTATTGTTAAATCCAAACTCTTTAAATGCATAACTGGTAGATTGGATTAAGAAAGATGCAACACCACCTGGTGGTTGTTGACGGTACAAGAACCACCAGGCGGTAACATTTTAATTTATACTTCATCGCTGATGGTCAGGGGAGAAAAGAAAAGGGTAAAATGAAATTAAGAAAAATCGAGACACACATTATGTTTACTCAATAAAAATCACAAGTAGTGGGTGACATTAAAAAAAAATCTGGCATTTTATATTTAAAGGGGAGGAAAACTCCCTTACAATAGAAAGTGCTACACAAGTTGATTATCAGAATAAACTGATAAATGTGTTCTTATATTTGCCTCTGTAAACTTAAGAGTTAAGAAATGATAGCAGGAGAAACTTGGAAAAAGCCTAAATTAGAGGCAGAATTACTGTGACTGAGGATCACACTTGTACATAAAAACTGAAGTGAAAGCACAGCACGGGACCATGAAAGTCACTGAAGATGGAGTGCCAACACACTGAGTGGGATCTGATTGGCTGGACAGCCATCCATGGTGCAGATCCAGTAGCAGCACTTGATCCCATTTAAGGACACAAACTGAGCAGATCAGATGGCATCTTCAGTTAGTGCAGTTTTCAGATGCCTGAAATACATAAATACTGTTATTCAACAACATGGTTCATTATAATCTCACTATAATGTTAAAATTAATCCACACCTACTATATGGACAGGACAAAACTTGCTTCCAAAACAGGAAAAATGATGAGAAGGCAATAATCCCTAGAAATACATGTGTCCAAGAGATGGCCAAATTCATCAATGGTGCAAAAAGAACAAAACTTTAACAATATACCAAATTGTAAAATTTCACTAGCTATTTTTGAACAAGTTTTAAGTATCAAAGTGATATTCCAACCAAAAAATTTTGAGTATCAAACACTTTGGTTTTATCAAGTTTTCAGTTTCATCATTGATGAAAAAACCAGGTTTGGTCAACTGGAATTCATTCAGTGGCAATCAATCGCAATGATAAATTTTCACAATCAGTGCACCAATATATCACTAAATAGATGGATCGTAGAGAAGTGGATTTTACTACAATAGCAGGTTGAGATCTTGCAATAAATATTTTGATCCATAATTTCTGTTGGGAAAGCCAGCTAATTAATTGTAACTGGATAAATGCAACCTGACCAAAGAAGCTGTTTCATCCCACTAAGAAAAACTGCAAACTTTTCAAATTCACTTTTAAATGTTTAATACCACAAAGAGGGGTATCAATTAAAATTCCACTCAGGTTTTAGATTAAAAGCCATTCAATCTAAAACCTGGGATGTTTAAGAGCCTATGTCTGTACCTTGAGGGAGTCAGAAGCTTTGCGCAGCTCTTTAATTACTGCAGACAGGGCTTCTGGGTTGATGCCTTGCTCACACAGTCGTACACAGATGGACAGAGACTCCATGTCCAAACCAGTGTTAAGCAATCTGGATATCTCCAGCAGTACTGTTAAAAAAAAGGTCACAAGTTATATTCAAAAGTCCAGTGACTGCAAAGCAAATTTTTTCACTTAATGTAGGTCTGACAAGCAATTACTTTGGATATGATTTTCTGATTAGTAGAGTTTAGATTTAAGGATGCTAAAGGTCATGCATGCTTTTATTTCGTCTTGTCCGTATTACTAAACCTGACCATGATATCAATGTAGACTGATAATCTGGTAACTTGTAGTGGGCATTTTTCCAAACGTTCTGCTTGGTTATAAATGCTAGATAGTTTTTCATAGCAAAAAAAATAAATAAATAAAATTGTTTTCCCCTCATATGTTATTTCACACAACGTCTTGAAAAAATGTTATGTACCGATAACATAACACTAATATAACATACTAACTTAACATAACTTAAGCTTAAAAATGTAATTACCGTCCATTGTCTCCCGGACTGCGTTCAGGTTTGCGTTTGCAGCACTTGCCATGATGTTGACACAAGAAGATTCGGTTAGCTGGCGCTTGCTAATAGGTGGCTAGCAATGTATACTTCACGAAATCTCTGGTACGACACCAGATTAATGCATTATCCAAAAAGCTGAATAAGTCTTTACTCGTTTCATATATAGCGGCTACATTTCAGAAAGCTTGGTTAAACTAGTATTCTTGAGTATTTAGAAATATGCTAATATTAATATACAAAATAAACAACTAGCTTAGCACTCCACTAGCGTCCATTACTCAAGGAAGGAAGTGACGATACGAGCTCATTCATTGGTTCTCAAGCACTTCCTCTAAATTTCTATTGGCTAGCGAGCCTTGTGGGATAAATTGAAATAAACGTCTGAGCCCTAGCTGTTGACCGTGGACACTTCAATAAAGATTTATTTTAACTGTATTTAAAGTCCTGGTTCGTTTACAGCTGTAAGTAGCAACGACGGAACCTAATTATTGTGGTAACTTACATTTCGCTTGGTTTGAAGTAAATTTTGTCAAGACAGAGTAGGAAGCGTCTGTAAATGTGCTGATGTAACCAAGTGTTTCTAGGTGTTTCCTTTGAAGACTAGACAGGAAAAAAAGAGAGGAAGTATAAGTTTGACAAACATGAATTACCTCACCAAACTAAAGGCTAAGTAGTTTTACGTTGCATCTTCTTTTTAATTATGCCTTGGTGTTGTTGTTGTTGGTTATTTCTTGTTAAGCAGTTGCTGACTAGGATTGTTGTTTTGGTCAGCTAAGATGGGGGACCACGTTGAGCTCCATATCACGCCAGAGACTCCAGGCAGGCCTTCCATACGAAACCCCTTTGATAGTCCCAATGACTACCTCCACCTCCAGGAACCCCTGGTGCCGAGTCCCTCCATCTTCAAGTCCAAGACCTGTAAAGCTGTAGGTAGAGTCATGTTTGCATGGCTCATATACTCCAAAAAAAAATACACTAACCCCTCATTGCTAATGTCTATTGTAATTCCACAAGCTTTACTTAAAAAATATAATTCATCTTCTTATCTCCTCATCTTTTCACTCCATCTCACCCCTAGACTCCACCTAAGTTTAACTGGTCTATTGATGAAATGGCCAGTTTGCTGCCAGTACACATAGACCAGGAGGAAATTCAACAGCAGTCTTTTTATCTCAGCCAAACAAGGTATGTAGTAATCATTGTAAGTAATAAGGATAGGGCTCATTTTCCTGGTGACTAAATCAGTTCACAAATCCTTGTGCATTCTATGCAATATTAACAAAATAAAAAAAGGAGAGATTTCAGAACATGGCTGAACATATCAAAACAAAGAAAAAGTGAAAGCATCTAAGAATTTTTCAAATGTACTGTATATTAATATAATAAGACAATGGATTTGGGATGAGTATTGGAAAAATATTGATATAGATATAGTGAACAAACAGGCCATAATTGATGTCTAGTTTCACATCATAATATTGATGCTTTATTAAATATTTTGCCAAACTCTAATCCTATGCAACTTCCTGCTTCCTTTCAATGACAGGAAGTTCAATAAACATGTTTGAGAACTAAAATATCTTCAGGATAATATAAAACAAAGTAGCCTAATAGACATGGATTACTTAACCTGTTTTAATGCATACAATTGGGACAGCAAATGAAACTTGGGAGAGAATCGTGACAAAACTTTTTTCTTCCCATAATCTAGGATGGATTCTGACATTGAGGAAAAGTGTCAGAATGCCATTGAACAGGTATGCCAATACTATAATGATATCCAAAATAATATGTTTTCACTTAATTTATTCTTTCATTTAATTGTGTGATTTGTCCACCAAAATAGTTTTTCACCAAAGGAACCATAGTGCCCTCCCCCTGGGCATCATCAGCCACTCGTAAAACCACTCAGATTCATATGAAAAGTAAGTAATCTTATTCTAATCCTTTTCTGGGTTTGTAATATTTTTAATTTCTGAGTGTTTCGTGCTGTATTTAGCTTCCTTTCTCTTTCTTTGATTTCACTGGATTGTCCTCAATGTCTAGGTTCTGTATCTCCAATGATTGCTGAGGAGCCAGAAAAAGTCACAGGTTGGTGGGGTTGCTTTTGTGGGTTTTACATTATTTTCTCCAAACAGCGCCCTGTCTTTTTCTTTTTCTACAGTATATTATCAATTGTTTCTTCTTCTTTTCATGTTTGTGTTGCAGTTGCTTGCCAGACAGCCCTTTCATTACCTGTAACTTTTGATTTGGAGAAAGTACTGGGTAAGCCTCCAATAAACACTAACACAACACAATCAAAATCAGAGAATCTGCTGTAGATATGTTGTAGATAACAGTACA
Source organism: Lucifuga dentata (assembly GCA_014773175.1). Lineage (NCBI taxonomy): Eukaryota > Metazoa > Chordata > Actinopteri > Ophidiiformes > Bythitidae > Lucifuga > Lucifuga dentata. Next base: position 26,056 of record VXCM01002296.1, read on the forward strand.
CTGTTATTGACTCAACCGTCTGTGTTGGACTGCCTCTTTCTTCTTCTCAGGTGAATATTACAACCATGAGGAAGTGTGTGACGCTGTTCAGGAAAGCCTTAGCTCCTCCTCCCTAAGACGAAAACTGTTCCTAGAGGGCCAAGGCAGTTACAGCGGCTCTGACAGGTCCAACCCATCAAGCCCAGACAGATGCCAATCAAGGGAGCAGAAGCCTTCCCTGGACCATGGAGAAGGAGCTATAGGTTGGAGTGATAATTCAGAAAGAGAAGCTCTGTCGATCAGCTTCACCTCCCCTTCGGCCTGTCGCCCAGCAGCTCCGACCCCCTCTACAGTGAGTACTGTCAAGGTGCAAACAATGGTTGGGCTGATCAAAATATTTTGGCAAGCAATTGCTAATCAACACAAGAACACAGCAGACTACAACTTTCATCACAGAACTTTACTTAAGTCGATTTAGTTGCAAATACACACAAATTGTTCCCAAAACAATTTGTGTGTATTTGCAAAGAACAACTTATTGTGTGATATCAAAGTGTATTAATTTGTGTTATAAAAAAATGTAATTACTTCGTTGAAATTAACTTGAATTTTGGCTTTTACCACAGGGTCAGTTCTCATCCAGTCCAATCCAGCATGGCTGTTTCCGTGACTGCAGCCTTGGCAGCATCACCAGTCCTCTGTTCCCTGATAGGTCATCTCCTGCTGGCCTCATCTCCCCTGCTATTTCTCCTATTGGTTCATCTGCAGCACACACTCCCATAAGCTCCGGTAGGCTGTTTGTTTTGTAATTCAAAAATTAATTTGTTACAAACAGCTGAATTAATTTGAACTTTGAATGAGTGGGCTTTACCATAAAATGCAGCTACTTTTAACTAGTTTTCCTCATCTGAAATCTCTCACTGTCCATCTTTTTTAAAAATTTTTTTTATCCTCCTTCCTTAGCTGAGAGGAAACAACTGAATATTTTGACTCCGGACAGCGTTCCTCTAGACATGGACGTCAATTCCTGCACTGAGAGCCCATTTGTTGAGGGTTGTTCTCCTATTCATAGCTGTTCCCCACATCAGCACCATTGCCACAATGTCCGATCCAAGCCCACGGCCAGAGTTCGGCACTGGGCCTCCCCTCCCCTCATCTCCCCAATCCTTAACCCTAAACTCCAGGATAATCAAGAGCCTGAGGACCAGCTGCCCTCCACTTCAGTCCCCTCTATGCAGCTGGATCAGCCTTCCCCTTCAGCCCGAGACATTCACCCAAGCAACATCCAGAGAATTAACTTGGAACATCTTAAACCTCTGAAAATGGAGCAGGGTGAGGGATCAGGGATGATGAGGAGGTTAGATGGGGATGAAGAGGAGGAGGCTGGGGGGCCTTCAGACCAGTTGACCAGCTCTCGCATGGGCAATGTGTCAGCAGCAGAAAGCTCTCACATGTTTATGTCTCTTCTGGTAGAGGGAAGCAGCATACGCTGTGATTCCAGCATGCAGGTTTGTTGCTCTGTTTTGGGTCAGTTGATACTCGTGTGTTTTTAACATTTTATTAGATATTTGTAATGGACTGCATTTTGTTTTCAGGTGGACAGCGGGTACAACACTACCTCAGCAGGCACTGCCAGTCTTATTGATGGCCTCAGCTCAGACTGTCACAGCAAAGAGTCCTTCACTTCAAACATGGAAGAGGCCTTCCAAGTTACCAGGCACACTAAAGTGAAGGTATTCTCCATAAAACACACGAGGTTGTTAGTTCAATTGGAGAGTTTTGTATCTTGGTTTCAAAGTCTTTTTTTACATAAACTAAAAACTAAACTTCTTGTTTTCCAGGTGTTCTACCCTCACCACTGAGCCATCTTACTGTCACATTTAAAGGGATGAATTTTCCAGTGGAAGCATAAGATGATTATGGTGCAATTGGACCCAAGTTTACACTACCTGAGAGGTATTCATGTCGAACACGTTCAGTTTGGAAGCTTAAGGTGAAATGTTAAGTGAGATATAAAATGTGTTCAGTTATACAAGTTTGAATTTTGAGGCTCTGCCTCCATTGGGTGAGATTTAAGCTCAAATTGATCGACTGCGAAAAAATGCTCACCAAGGTTAAAGAAGCATACTGGTGATTTTGCAAGTTTGAGCCCAACAAATACAATCCACATATACTTTACATTATTTTCAACCATTTCCCAAAACATACTATTGGAGGGGTAAATTCTAGAATTGTTTTTCCTGCCCTCCAGACTGCCATCATTCCCACATGCTATAAAAATCAGCTTGTAGAGACTTGAAATGCGCTTTAGATGAAAACTACCATGAAAACTAAAATACGGTTTTATATTTTGGAAAATGGTTGGCTGTAACATAATGTGTATTCGGGCAGTATTTATTAGGCTGAAAATATGCAAAAGCACCCGTACGGTCTTTTAAGCTCTAGCAGTTTGTTTCTTCACAGGTTATAAAGTGGGTACACTTGTCTAAGGCTCATTTTAATACAACTGAAAGCCACTCAAAATGATGATCTGTCAACAGTAAGTGTGACAAGGGAAGAAAAATGTAAATTCTGCACTGAACTTGCACAACAGTGACCTCTTTTAATGCTGTATTGATGCTAATTCATGTGACATCAAAGTTGTACTGTATTTATGCTTTTATAAAACTTTTTTATCATGAGTTTATGGTATGGACACTCATCAGCTGGCATTTTGTTTTACTGAATGAGTAAGAATTGGCAAAATTCAGGTTACTTTCAGATTTTATTTTGACAGAATATTTATTCCAGGTGTGAGACAGACTGATAATGCCACTTGATAATTAAATGCTGATTGAATGAGCCATTTGTATACGCCTTTGTAATGTTAATTGTGGGCTGATCATTGTCACAATAAATTTCCCAAAATTCTTTTTTCACATTATATTTATTGTTGAGTTAGATCTTTTCACAATTTTAAGACAACTTTGACTTAAAGTGGGATCATTTATTATCTTATATAATAGGATTGTGACAAAATTCATATATCAGGATCTATCTAGTTAATCACGTTCCTCATGTCTAATTGAATTAGTAAAACTTTACTACTTTTTTGGAAAATGATAGGACTTTATACAAAATAAACTAACTCACAGGTATAAACACAAGTTAAGCTTTTAATAGAAAGACTTGGCATATTTTATATTTTATCAGCTCTGATAATTATCCCCATGTTTTACCCATATCATAGCTAATAGCTACAGTAGTAGCTATTAGAGCAGCTATGTCAATGTGATGAATAATTCTTTTCAGATCAGGATTCATGAATCAAGAGAAAACTGCTTTCATTAAAAACAAAAAAAAATCTTTAATGATCACGCTACATTTATGGTATGCTGTCCCTTGCACACCATCCTTGTATCTGAACAAAAAGTGTTTGAAATCGTATAAAATGACTACAAAAGGTTCCGCTTCACTGTGGTAAATTTATTAAAATGGATGCAGTAGCTCCAAGTTTAAGAGTAAACTGGTTCTTAAAGATTTCCAGAATTTCCTCATTTGGAAGATAAAATCGGAGGTACAGGTAAATTTCAGTCCTGATTTCCAAGTCAGTGGTCCAGTTTTGGTTTCTTGGACAGTGGCTCAACATCTGGGGCTGGAACACTCACACTGGGGATCTAAAGAGGAAAATTAGCTTTTTCTTTGCAGATGAATAAAAGGGACTTTTAAATATTCTATGTGATTTTTATGTTAAGACTGATCCAAAACAGCATGTTAACCTTATTCATTGCAACGTTAGTTCAAGCCCAGACTAGCAGAGAAATCTCGGGCATGAATGTAGTTATAATCGTACACTGGTGATTTTGTTTGGGAAGCAAAACATGTCCTGTTTAGTCTGTCCTTACCACAGGATCAACCAGAGCCATGCAGATCTTCTGGTGCTGAATGTTGGAGTCGTCTAGTCTGATGGTGACCTTTACTTTGTCAAATAAGCTGAACATGTGCTGGTCTACTGTCAGAGTTGGACCCTACGAACACACACAGCAGACAACATGTCAACAGTATTGACCAACACATCCCTAATTCAGTTTTAGTAACCTAACTTGAGATCGGAGCTCATAATGACTTTTAAACTGATGTAACAACATTATCAGGATTTCTTTGAAGTGCTTCTACCTCTCCATCAAAAATGAGATTTGGGACAGCTTTGTCCTTGGAGTCAAAGAAGACCATTCCCTCCAAGCCAAACTTTGGGATGAGTACAATGATGGCGTTCTTCCTCACAAACAGGATGAATCCCTCCTCATTCAATATGCCTCGGCTCTTGAAGAACAACTGGAAAGAGATAATAAAGTATGTATATGTTGTCGATTATGAAATCTGGACATTAAAAACTGTAGCTGATTCTCATGTTTTAAAATGATTGCTCCTGTGTGCTTGTGGGTGTTTACCTGTGTGTGGAAGACTACAGATGTCCTCTGTGCATACTGAGACATTTTGTGTCTGTAGTTGAGGTTGTTGCAAAGGGCTGACTGCTTATGTTTATCCATCAGGTCTGGGTAGGTGCTGTCTGCTCCTATGGCCACTGCAAGCAAACGGTGAACTATAATATCCGCGTACCTATGGAAGAAAGAACGAGTGGAAAGGAAAAGCAGGAGAGCAGATTAACAGGTGAAGGGTAGGGATGGAGGAGGAGGAGGTGGAAATTTGGATGGAGGGAACAAGGGAGATATAACTGGATGGAGGACTGGAGGTTGAAATGTACTGAAGTAGCTCTGATCAAGCTCATTCAGTCAAGATATGGAATTGGTTGAATCCACAGTGAGTTTCCTACCTCCTGATAGGTGATGTGAAGTGTGTGTAAATGGGTGAAGCAAGACCATAGTGGTGGAAATCGCTGTCCATGCCTGAACAGAAATAGACAGCCTGCATCATGCAGCGAGTGGCCAAGATGCGCAGCAGCGTGTTGAAGTACGGGAAGCCATCCACTGTGGCAGCGTCCAGAGAATCGGCCAGTGCCTTAGCAGAATCCGTGTGGATCTCCACATTCTAATCAAGGATAGAAACATAAGTGTTGATATACAGTAGATATCAAGAGCATGGTGTTACTGTTTTAACATGGAGGCCAGTATATGCATTCTGTGGGAATGCCGGTTTGGATTTTTGGCTACAGTTTCTGGTTTTGTAACATTTGGCCACAGGAGCTGCAAGTGCAACATTGCCATGTGGTGCTTTGCATTTACTGGTGCATCTGCTCAGGCTGAGAGTAAATGCCAAGTTAAACTAAAAACCTATAAAGCAATTATCAAAATTGAACCATTTAAACCATTTGAACCATTTAAACTTTTTCACTTTTTCAATGACGCACTGGAAAAAAAAAACATTCAGGGTAAATATATGAACATATAAGTACAAAATGGTGCGCAACACATTAAGAATTAAGAGAAATTAAAAATGCCTTAGCTTAAAAATGTATGGGCTACTATATAGGATTTGTAAGGAATTAATTCATAACTTCTCTGGTAATTTAAGGGATTTTTGATGACTCTTGTGGATGTTTTATATGACTAATAGGCTACTAATATGAAAAGACCCACTCAATTTATCCCAAGTCCATTGAATAACCTGGATTGTTTACCTGAAATTGTCCTCAATCTGACGATTACAGACATTCATTTTCTTTTAGTAAAGTAAATTGAAAATATTTAATAAACTATTAACAGGGTAAAGGAATAAACTTGAGAAAGTATTACTGAGTATCTCCACTCACCTTGGACTTGGCGGCCTTGATGATGATGTCATAGTTCGATGGAGGCGGTGCTGGATGCTTCCTCAGCAGGGCACACTCTGAAAATTCATCGTAGATCTTCTGGGCAACTGAAATATTGGCCAGCAACATGAACTCTTCCACCATGGAGTTGGTCTCCCTAAAAAAGACATGAGTTTACTCTACACGCATCCAAAACTTGGTATGATACACTCAGTCAGAGAGAGAGAGACATATACTTAACACCATGAGGATGATACTTACATGAGTTCTTTAGTCTGGAGATCAATGGGGTCATGGGTTTCACTGTCCATGTGGAAACGGACCTCCAACGATGACAGCGTCAACGCCCTGAAAGAAACCATGTGCAACACAAAGCAGGATGCATGTTAAATGAAGCCAAAGCAGTGTTTCATGTTTTACCATGTGCCATCTTATATTTTGTCCTTTTGTCTCCTGTTCCTAACTCCTTACCCTTTCTCTATCCTCTGCCTCTTGAGAATTTTGGCGAGTTTATTGAGACCGCGCAAGCTTTTGGTGATATCATCATTCATGGTGGTGTCATCGATCCTCATCTGGGCCTCGGCGTAGGTCAGAGATGCCTGGACCAAGCCAGGTGACCGAAGGGAGAACAGGAAAAGAGGATGATAAATAAATCAATGATGTCTGAAAATGTGATGACATTTTAGTTTTGTTATACAGAATTAATTAATGGAAAGCACCCATTTTGGATGGTTGCGTTTGCACTGCACCTTGGAGTTGATGACACTTTTTGTGAATCTGGTCTTTAGGATTTCAGCCTTGTGGTTCATCTCCCAGATACACGAGAAAGCCAGTCTTGTTAAAAGAAATGAGAGCAGAGTCGGAAACAGTTATATAAGCTGGAATAAAAGAGAAAACAGTTTGACTATAGTGGCCATGAGAATTTTTGGGTGAATGGCTTGTTTTTTTTTTTTGTTTTTTTTACTGGGAATTTCTAGGAAGAGCAGGAGCTTGAGGGAAGTGTACATAACTGTGTATAAGAGTATGTGTGTATATGTGTGTGTATAGTCATCACCTTTCCACATTGGAGCGTAGTGAACACAGGTTAGAGCTGAGCAGGTCAGGAACCATGTCTATTCTCTATTAGAAACAGCAAACACAAAATTCAATTTGATTTATTTTATCAACATGGCTGCATACATACAATACAAATTACTGTTATATTGAAGCAAATAAAAATGGCAAATGCTTCAAACAATATATCTAAGATTGATTAATAGATTTTCTGAATCTGATGAAAAACATCCATTACAGGAAAAGCCCAGAAACTGTTTTTATAAATAAATTTTTATATTTTATAATAGCCATTTCATAAATAGCTGATTCTTTGACTAATAACTAATTATTTTTTTTAGAAACATTTCAAGCTTGTTTGCATTTTTCCTGCATTTTTCTATTATCAGAAGCTGAGGTTGAGGCTTACTGCTAGAATACTGCTCTGAATGTGCCTCTTGCAGCAGAAATGCAACAACTTTAGGGTAAAATCTGGTAAAATATCATTGAATTTTTTAAGTATCCAAGTGTTTTTCAGTAGAAATATGAGCAATCACGAGTTGGGAATGACCCAGAAATGTTCATGTTTTAGATACAAATTGACATGTTTATTCACCAAGGTGTTATTAAATTGATGGAAATATACGGTCAATACATTAATAATGTGCAAAAGGCTATTAATACTGGAAATGATTTATAATTAATTATTCACATAAAACTGCAACGCTGCATTTTCAGCAGCCATTACCAGTGTCCTAATGATAAACTCTTTTAGCTTATTTTAATTAATCATGTTTAAATGATGTTGTCTGTATTAACATTCTTTTTTTATTACTGCTTTGCATGCTTGTGTTTAATTGCAATTTATCATTTATTGTAAGTTTTAAATAATTTAACAATCTCCAACAAATTTAATAATAAACCAATAAACCTGCTAAAAGTAATGTAAAATAACAAGGCTTATGGAGACAATGAAGATATTGTTTATGTAGTTTATGTTATCTATTGTAAAATTTTACACAATAAATTCTGTTTCTTTTTACCCTGCCGCACAAGTAAACAGTGGTTCCACGGTTGGCAGCCTCCTTGTCCAGAGCGTTGCCAGGTCTGATGAAATGACTGACATCAGCAATGTGGACACCAACCTGTTGAGAGAGATTTATGTGAAATATATAAGCACAAATAACTTGCTGTATTCCCCCACCGTATGTTATGAAAATCTTACTTCAAGGTTTCCGTTGTCCAGCTCTCTACAGTGCAGGGCGTCGTCTATGTCTGTACATCCTGGAGGATCCACACTGCACACTGTCAGATGTCTGAGGTCCTCTCTCACCGCCATGTCCTGCCACACATGGACATACACACGCTTACGTACACTCTCTGGCAAATTTTAGGTTGACAGAATCATTGAAAAATTAAGATCAACCATGTAAATAATAGCCATATCATCAACCACATGAATAATAATGCCACCCAATGTGTCTGAAAAATTTAGTGATTACCTCTGGTGTGATGGTCCATGGCATCTTGGGAAGGAAACTGAGCACAGCCTGTGAGAAAGCCTGGTGGGGGACATCATGCTCCAGCAGTAGGACCTCCTCCTCTGTGTCTTTATCTCCTGCATTGCCCAGACTACGCACAAAATGACCCTGACAAATGGGAAAAAAAACTGTGTGAGGCAGAGAATGTGACCAGAATGGATTCTTCTCCAGACGTGGAGCTGTAACCACTGGTAGCTGAATATCCAAGCTCAGAAATTTAGAGTTTTGATCGGTTGAAGAAGTTTAACTCACATTTGGGTATCTGGAGTTTTTGGGCCAGCCATCGATGGCCACCATGATCCTCTGACCTGCTAGTGTGGACGACTGACGTGTCTCGATGCGAATATGAGGGATACGGCGGTCTGCTGGGGTAAAAAGGTGGCGTGTTGACTAAAAGAAAAAAGGAAAAAAGCAGAAAATTACAAAAAAGGGGAGGAGGACGGGATGATCACTGATGGTGGTGAGAGTCGAGGAAGTGCTAAACAAGTAACACTGTTTCTGCTATGAGGAGATTTATCAATTTCCTAAGTGAAGCAACAATATGCTGTTAACACACAAACTAATTTTGAGGATTGCTCCCAATTTTCAGACCTAGCAAAACCACTAGTATATAACAGTGTTACCTCTTTGATCTGAGAGACATTGAGCATGCCACAGAATGGCCTCCAGTTCCTTTTAATGATTCCTACAACTCTGCCTGTGGGCTTCCTGGCTGCCTCGGCTGCTGAGGTCCTCAGCTACACAAGCAAAATAACACAAGGACATTTAGGTGGTTTCTCAGATCAATCTAGGTTGCATGTTAACGGAAAAGTGGCCACAGAGAGTACATACATAGTCTTTCATTTTCATATAGCACAGTACATATGGAAAATGAACTCAAACTGTAAGAAGAGAAGAAATATAATAAAATCCCAGTCCCTGCCTTCTCCTCATCCTCTTCTTCGGTGTTATCATCCTTTGCCCCACCATCATCCTGCATTATAACTGAGGAAGGTGCCACCCACTGATCTCGTGGCAACAGCTCCACAGCAACCACATCCTGGTGCACTGCCCTGTTGAGGTTCTGAAGACCCTGGATAAGAACCTGGCAATGAGCAGAAAGGACCAAACAGGGGTGAGGAACAGAGCATTGCATTTCTTTTGGACCACACAGGAAAGACAAATCCATACTGAAGAATGCACCCTAACCCTAACCCTTTTCACTTTGCTAGTTTTATAAGGACACACTCATTCCCCGACATCACGAAGGACATTTCAGACACACACACACACACACACACCTCTGTGCTGTCTTCCTCCTCTCCCTGGACAAAGACTGTGGCCTCTAGGTAGTTGTGCCGGCTGGCCCTGAAGGTGCCCTGGAGGAAGGAGCCACTCTTGATGCCTGCTTGGACCCTGGACAGAGGGAGATGCTCTGGGAATAACACCTTGCTGCTTGTGATGTCATTCTGGAGGAGGAAAATGGAGAAATAGAGAAATGGAAGGAATAGATGAAAAAAAACAGAAGGAAAAAACATTTCAAAGGCTTGGACACATGAAAAAATGTATCTTTCAGGGGTGGAAATTACATTTATTCTCATTACAATAACGAAGTCTGTTTTTTCTGTATTTGTACTTTTTTGAGTAACTTTTTAAAAACTAGTTTTATTTTTACTTGAGCAATTTTAATTACATTTAAGTACATTTTAATTGACATCCGTTACAGAGTAAAACAAATAAAAAATAAAAAGTCAGAGATGTAAAAAAGCGCGGAGCGGCTGCAGTTCCTCCTCTCTTCCTGCAGTCAGGCTTGGTGAGGTGCAGAGATGCTGAAGATGTAGAGACGCGCTCAGAGGACCAGAAAATTGAATTTAAAGACAATCCCTTGCCACATTTAAGCGACTAGTTTTGCTTCATAAAAAAAGAAAGAACAGCTACATTATGCTTTGATTGCTGAAAACCATGGCATTAGCTGCTTATCAGAACTGAGTATCAAACCTGCGCAGGCATGCGGAAGTAAGTTTGCTAACTTTATCTTGTTCATTGTTCATACTAGTCACTAGCTTTACTAACATCTATGTCTAAAATAATGTGCTTTCACTTGTTTCTAGGTTGCAGTTTTGCTAGTTAGTGAGAAAAATGCACACTTGGCGAGGCACTTGTTTAGTTTCAGGGGCACACTTGCAGACATCTGAAAATTACAAAAAAAAAAAAAAAAAAAAAATAGAGAGGCACTTCACTTCCCGAGACAATCAGGACACAGATGTAACGTGACTCTGACGCAGCAGCGCTCGGGTTGAGGACTCCAGCCAGCTCCTGGTGACTGGAGCCGGCTGGAGCCACAGTCACCACCAGTAAAATTACACTTCTCAGNCAGCCAGCTCCTGGTGACTGGAGCCGGCTGGAGCCACAGTCACCACCAGTAAAATTACACTTCTCAGCTCTGCTTGTAAAACTGGCTTGAATGTTATTGTAAGCAAGTTGAATACCTAGTGGTATATATAAAGCGACATGCAGGAAAGGCTTGCAGCTGCAATCCCATGTCTGCTGGCTGTCAGAGGAGCCCTTCTGAGCTTGTATATGAACTCAGAGAAGAGACTACAGCATTCCTTGCTTCTGAAAATCCTTAGCTTGGAGGCTGTCTTGCAGACTCATTGTGGATTCGGAAACTTGCATATGTCTGATATTTTCCAGCATCTAAATGTAGTGAATCTCAGCATACGGGGCGTGGTACAAATGTCCAGGACAAAGTGCGGCATTCACACAGAAAAACACCTTGTGGATGAACAAGCGAGTGACAGAGATGTTCCCACACCTTCATCAAGAGCTGCTGTCCTCTGGTGAAAGTTTAGACAGCATCTCATNCAGAGATGTTCCCACACCTTCATCAAGAGCTGCTGTCCTCTGGTGAAAGTTTAGACAGCATCTCATAACTCGTTCTCTCTCAACTTCACACATATTTCAAACATTAATACAAACACTTCCGCCCATCAGTCGCATTTCGCGTGGAAAAAGCACAACAGATGTTACTTCATCTGTAAACTACCTTTTGGTTGTCAGTAATCTTTACATGTATGCAGGTTGTATGCATTGGGCTCAAACATGCAAGATCACTGATATAGTCCTTTAAATTTGTCTACTGCATCCACATCTGCCTACCATACAATTTGAAGTTTGTTCCTTATGTGTTCTTATTTTTCATTAAAGTTGTTTATAATATATGTATTTTTTGCATTTTTGTAATGTATAAAATGTAACTCAGTAACTTTTTACTCAGTACATTTGAAACAAAATATTTACTTTTACTTACGGTAAGTAAATTTTTACACAAGTACTTCTACTTGAGTAAAATTTTGTCAAAATAACAATATTTTTACTTGAGTACAATATTTTATTGCTCTTTACACCTCTGTTACCTTCTCATCATTGCTCAATGCCAGGCGATCCATAAGCTCTGGGTTGGCTATCAGACTTTTTATGTACTCTTCACCTGCAATATAAATGAATCCATGTGTGTTAATTTTCAACAATGATTTTCTGATCTGTGTGAAACAAACTGCTACCGTCACACGACATATTCTTTGGCTTGATGCAAGAATGCTTACATTTGTATGCCAGTAGGCTGCTCTCCACTGCCTTCTCCTTGTTCCCCTGGTCATTGGTGATAAGGACCACCTTGAGCTCATCTGCATCTGCCTCAGATATCTTCAGGTGCTGAGTGTACCATTTAGCTGCCACACGGATTGCACGGTCATTACGGTCATTGGCACTCTCTCCGGGTTCTCGTTCAATGAATGTCTCTCTGGAGAAAGAGAAATTTGGAAAAAGAGTTAGGGAATATAAGCACTAGGGCTGCAAATATTGTCATTATCTTGATCTGTATATTTATGAAATAATTTGATAAATAATGTGTAATTAATATATTACGATGCAGTAAGAAAGTCATTTGTATCCTACTTGTGGTGTTCATTGGTAAAGGTGTAGAAGTGTTTTTCTTTCTCATGTATCATGTCCTTCAGGCGTTTATAGATTGGTGCACTTCGGTGGCGCACCTCCTGCAGTACAGTCTGGAGAATAATCACATTACGAATGACAGGATCCTCCAACACGTCGATCTATAAGACACAAGAGCATTAAAACCTCAATACACACAGTTTATGAGTGTCAGATCTACATTTTTTGGTAAGGCTGAAGCTGCTTCCGTTTTTAGGATATTTTTTTTGTCTTCCTAGAAAGCTTGGGCTGAATGAGGAACCATTGCTTTGTCAGCCTGTAATACCCTTTAAGACATTGTATGTAATTTTGGGTTATACAAAATAATAAACCTGACATGTTATGGCCCTCTGAAATTGGCAGCTCTAAACTTTGTTTGCTCAGGAAGCAGTGCAGTCATAAATCTTTCATTATTGTTGTGGCCAAAACAACATTTCAAACATTCTCAAAATTCTGACACCAAAATATGACAAACAATTTAACTATTAGAATTCTAAATTTCAGGAAATTCTACTGTCGCATTTTGTTATGGTTTGTCATAAAAAAAAACTTGCGTAAGCCCTTACCCCTCATTCTATGTTCCACATTCAATGGGAGCTTTAAAAATACATTTCCAATATTCTGAAGAAAGTTTCAGTTAAAACTGAAAAGTTGCTGTTTGATGTTTTTCTCGTCGTTTAATGATTCTTGGTTAGTACATTTCTGCACAGGAGTCGAGTTAAAAAGTAACAAACACATTATTGGCGATATGGCACTTTATAGGTGGACAAGAAAATCCAAATATAGATTAGATATGAATCAGGATGTGATAATCACCATACCTAATGATGTCCATAATTCAACATTAGCCTGCATAAGACAAGTATTGAACTTAATGTGAATTGTACCATTACCTGATGTAACACCACATTAGTGTCAGGGACTAAATAATGTGGAAATGAGCACAGGTTGCTCTCAATACACGCGTCTTTCTGCAGCACCGTGGAGTCTTGTTTGCATTCAGTGCAAACTTCGCTTCCACACCAAATATCGTCTCTCAAATAGTGTTCCCGCACTACTTTCATCACCCTACCCGTTCGGGTCTTCTTGACGAATGTTTTAGATTTTAACATTCTAACGTTAAAAAGCCTAGAGAGGTTAAATTCAAATATTTTAGTGCTACAGTCTGATGGCAACTAAAATTTTGCCCATGTGTAAACTATCACGGTGGGGCGACAATAACTTACCGAGAGTTTAAAAAGACGGCTCTACTGCCCATTTAAGGCTTGCTTTTCTTCATGCATATTTCTGTATAATAAACGTAATTTTAGAAGTCATTCAGCAAAATAATACAAAAATTTTATATCAAAACGCATCTCATGTTAATATTTTTTTAGTATATATTTAAACCCTCTGTTTATATTTGATCGGCCATCAAATGCACTTCCATGAAAACAAAGCAGAAGAGGCACAGTTGACAGCTAGATAATGAGCCGTTAGTTTCTACAGCGCCCCCCGCTACTAGGAGGAGGTACTGCATGACCTGTGTATTGACATGCATTGCAAAAGTATTGGTGTTTACTTCAGTACATGTTTATTACTACAGGGGGCGCTGTAACATCCTCCACTGTCACATTCTCCGAGTCAGATCCTCCGAGTCAAACCGAGGGCGGTTTACAGGCACTTTGGAGCGGGACCCTTGAAAATAATGAAGTTCTCAGCTGTTTTTGTCACCTTCAGATCGTTACATTAATGTTATTTCGCATTTATAGCTTTTCATTTTAAGATTCGGTACTTTTGTAGACAAGTAAACGATAGTTAGAGAACGTGCGTGTTAATCTGTTCAGTCGGGATTCATTTAAGGTTCTTGAAAAAAATTATATATTGCGATGTTCTTTAACTCATTGTTCGCTTTCTAATCCCACATAATCTCTCACAGCACTAAGTCCAACTGAAAAACACAAAATGCCTCCTAAAAAGGTGAAGCCTAACATTTCCAGCTCTCTAGACCTGGAGTCGGAGGACCTCAGCCTGGAGACAACAGTACCGACCACCGAGGATATATCCTCGTCCGACGAGCAGCGGGAAGGTTCGCAGAAGGTGACCCGCCAGCTGATCGAGAGGAAGGAGCTGCTGCACAACGTCCAATTGCTAAAAATCGAACTTTCTCAGAAGAACCTGATCATAGATAACATGAAGGCCGACTATATGACCAAGGTAATCAGAGTAATGAAAAATGGACAGGGTTTGGGTTTTTTGTGGGTGTCAAAGAGACACAATAGGGGTGCAAACTCTAATTTCCAGCGATATCTTCAAGTCCAGTAGCCCGGTAGATACTGGATTTTTTTTTTTTTTTGNTTTTTTTTTTTTTTTAGGCTGATATCAATATTGTACAGTAAAAACAACCCAATTAAGAATATCTCAGTCTATTTTTTTCCATAATCACAAACAGTTTTTTTGGCCCAACGTTCCTCAAATTTGCTTGTTGAAGAGTTGTGACAACTGCATTACCTAGTACTGCTGAACATAAACAGTTACTATCAAAGATGACAGTGACAGTAAATAGTGGTAACTGTAATTTTTGAGCAGTAAAATTCACAAATTAAACTACTGAAAAATAAGCACACATAAAAACAGAAATATAGCAAACATTAAACTGAAATATTTACCAAAATGTGAAAATTTAGCCAGGTTAAAAGTGGGAAAAATTAGTTTCAAAAGTGAAAGTTTAGGTTATAAATATTGTTTCAATAGCATTTCAGTGCTTATATATCAAAATGTACCAGGTCCTTAATATACAGTAACATATTGACATTGAAATATTACATGTAATTTGCAATATGTCTAATCAAAATCTTTAATTTTATCCCAAAATTTGCCCAAATTTATTCTTGAAGATTGAAATCCTTGTACCCGCAAATGACCAAAACCATGCTCACTGAGACTTATTACTGCAGTGTCTTTTTGGGTATCTGTTAACATGTACTGAATGCCAATACTAATAAATCTCTGATTAGTAAATATTAACTGATAATATCTATTATGTCATTTTCAAATTTATTTGTTGGACTCTAAACAGGTTGTATATGAGACACAAACAGGCCCCACTCTTTGTATATTTTGATGGTTCTCTTTCAGATTGAGGAGCTGGAGGAGAGACTAAATGATGCTCTACATCAAAAACAAGTGTTGGCTCTGAGGCTGGACAGTCAACTCAAACTTGGTCAGGAGGAGAACAGGTGAGGAAGGTGGAGGCAGTGGCATGTACTGCAGGAAAAGCTGCAGCTAAAGCCCTTGGCCATTCAAAAGGACGTTGGTCGAAAACGTGTGCTTGGTTAATAGAGATGATCTTCACCAGGAAGCAGCAGGCTTTGCGTAAGCAGGAGATGGAGGCCATTCTGCTGAGGCAGCAGCAGCTGGAGGAGGCGAACCGACAGCTGTGTGAGAAGGCTGGAGAGCTGCGGAGGTCTCTCAGGGACCTAGAAATCTCCCAGGACAGGTACCAGGAAATCCGTGACCTCCCTGAGGACAAAATCTCCATACAGGAATATGTAGCCGTAAGTAAAGAGAAGCTCTCCTTAATCAGTATGTCACCCTGTTGAACACTGCTGATGGCTGCTAGAGAGATAGAATAATCTGGAGGGTGAATGAAGCAGGGGATTATCCTGACATGGAGATGTTTTCTTTGTGCTCAGATGCGTTTCTATGAAGTGGTGACTCCTTTGAGGATGCAGGTGGCAGAGCTTCAGGTGAAGAAGGAGAGTTTGAGTGAAGAGCTGGGGACACACAGAACCCAGCTGAAAGCTCTGATAGAGGTAAAACACACATACACACACAGACCACACTGTGTCATCTTTCCTTGCACTTTGTTTCTGGTTGATTAATCACTCTTCAAATAAACATAATGTCGAAGATGTTGGAGCACATCATATCAGTGTACCTTTTTGTCTTCTTGATCTTTTTGAAAACACACGTAGAGCAAGTCAAGAAAACCATTCAATTGCATTTTTTGCTATTCTTTTATCTTTGTCGAGTCAATTGATAATGACCTTAAATCAATCTGTAGATTCCAGCTCAGTAAAACAGCTTGAGGATCATGTTCTCTGCATGCATTTGCAGAATCTACGGCACTAATGAGACAACATAGAGCAAGCAAACTGTGGGAAGATTCCAGTACTTTGTGACCAGAATTAGGATATGATGCTTAACATAAGTGGATACTGCATGTATGTTTTGTCTATGTGTGTGTGTGTGTGTGTGTGTGTGTGTGTGTGTTTGTGTGTTTGTGTACACACAGAGCTATGAGGAGGAGCGGCGACTGCGTACAGATCTGGAGCTGAGGAGCCAGAGACTGACTCTAGAACTGGCCGACACCAAACAGCAGATCCAAGAAGGGGATTACCGCCGAGAGAACTACCCCAACATTAAACGGTGTGTGTGATGGATGGACAGAGAGAGAAAGAGAGAGAGAGAGAGAGAGAGAGAGAGAGAGAGAGAGAGTTTGTGACAGTCTTGGTAACTGCATGTCACAGCTGCAACTTGACTTTTACATGGAGGTGTGGCTTTTTTCAGTTCCCTTTGAAAAGACAGTCAGACAGACTCCAGTTGGTCGGCCATCGTATAAACTAGATCTGCTTTTATAACGTTCTGCTGATATAGTGCAAGGTGTGTGCAGTTTTGGCTTGATTAAACAAAGCTTTTTTTTTTTGCTGTGGTTTGCAGTGAGCGAGATGGCTTTGAGGCAGAAGTGAAGGAGCTCAGAAGAAGACATGAGACCTTAGAGCTGACTCACGCTGCACAGTCCAGAGAAAGGGACACCCTCAGCAAAGAGGTGAAACACGTTTAATGTGTTTTAACTTCATTCATTCACGTTTCTTTGGGTGTGTGTGTGCTTCAAGCTGTTATCAGTTTACTTCTTGTCCTGCAGGTGGCAACATTACAGCAGTCAGCAACTCTGCTGCAGAAGGACAAGGAGTACCTCCACAGGCAGAACATGGAGCTGAGTATCCGCTGTGCACATGAAGAAGACCGCCTGGAAAGGCTGCAGGTCCTTACAGCCAGACAGTTAGGAGGGTCATGTAATCCAAAAGGCTTTAACTCCATATAACATGACCTCATGTTTCCTTTCTATGCTCCAGGTACAATTAGAAGACACAAAGAAGGCCAGAGAGGAGGCCTATGAGAAATATGTGGCATCCAGGTCAGGCTCTGCATGTTCAATATTCCATAATTATTAAAATGAGAGGCCTAAGATGCACCTGAAATATCAATACAAGCAAAGAGGAACGTTGACCTTACTTATACTTGGAGTGGCAGAATGATTGATGAATCCAAATGATTTCAGATGAGGCGATCAAATAGTGCTGCATCATCATTCCATTTGGTGCATACATTAGATTTATTTTACTTTGCAGCTGAAAGCTTGTGTACTTGAGTTTGTGCTAGCTTTTTTTGCAAAGTTTTAATGAAAAGATTTTGAATCAAATTTCCAATAAATATGTGTCATGCAGTTCAACAATCAATGATCACGTTTGATGAGTTCATCTCAGGATGCCTGTTGTCAGGAATCCATTTATCACAATATGATTCACTCTCTCTCACCTCTGATCTGAAGTGCCCTAAGAAAGCCATTATTTATTTATTTTTTGTTGTGTTCTCCTTAACTCTGTTCACATAGTTTCTCTCTGATTCACGTGTTGTTTTACCTCTCACACAGTCACTTATGGGATCATGTTCTCTCCATGTTCTTTGCATTCCAGAGACCATTACAAGTCTGAGTATGAGACGAAATTGAGAGAGGAGCTGGAGAACATCAGGCTGAAAACCAGTCAGGAGATCAACAACCTGCAGAGAACCTCCAGGGAGATGTATGAAAGAGAGAACAGGTATTAGTCTTGTATAGAAGTACGTTTTATGATCTGTTCAGGTGTTAAAAACTGTGAATTAAAATCACGCTGATAAATTTGTGGTTATTGAGGAGATGTGACAACAGCAGTACTGAGGTGAGATATTTTTATCCTTTTTATCCTTTATTAACAGTTAATAAAGTATATTGTCAGATTACAGTTATATAAATAAAGATATGTCAATTTTTGAGCTGTAAAATTCACAGCTTCACTAGAGGGAAAAATCGATACATAAAAGAGAAATATAACAAAAAAATATGTACTTGAAAAAAATAATGTTTAAATGCAGTCTGTAAAGCATTTATGCACTGCAATTTTTTTGCATTTCTGCTAACGTCGATAATGATATACAGTATGCGTTATAAGCACTTATGGGCTGATGATATCATCGTGCCGATAGATCAGTCAGGCTCTAATGTTCATGCACTCATATGGGATAAAATAAAAGTCAATCATCTAATATGTGATAATGCAGAGCAGCATCAAGGAAGCAAAGTGATGCGAGTGATTTATAAGACATTCTTGTCTTCAAGCTGGGCATTTTTTGACTAAGTGTGTGTGTGTGTATGTGTGTGTATTGAGCAGGAACCTGCGTGAAGCAAGAGACAACGCAGTGTTGGAGAAAGACAGAGCAGCGACTGCAGAGAGAGACGCTCAGTCCAGATATGACAAACTGCTGGAACAGTGAGTCCTGGCATTCATCATATCACATATCAGCTTTCACACACACTTTACACTTTGTCCTCCTTTTCCCCTTTCTGCTGTGTTCCTGCTCTAAGTGTCATTTAATACGGTTCTGAGTGAGGGCCAGTAAAAACATGAAAGCTGACAGTTTGCTGTTTTGACTAACAAAAATCCATATTTCTGCATTACATTCAATGTTCTCGTCCTCATGTGTTTGTTTCAGATTACTTCATAATGCTTATTCATGAGTACTGAATTGTGAGCTCTTTAGCAGAAAGCTAGGCGAGCAGGTCACATTTCCCGCTGCAAGATAGTGGATTTCTGAAGGCTTTTGAAAGACCATGTCAGTGGTTTTACATGTTTGAGCCCAATAAACTCTTCCAGCATGTAATTTACATTACACTGCTTTTTTTTATCAGTGTTTTATTGAATCTGTTTTAACTTATTGCATTGTGGCTTAGTTTAGCTGCATCAACCTATCCAGTAAAAACAGATTATGATACAAAGCTTGTTAAAGCAGCTTCTAAGGTGATCGGGGAGCCATTAACCCAGCTTGTTGAAATTTTTAATGAATATCAGTGAGGCGCATTCTATACTCAGCTGTCCTGATCACCTGCTTTTTGAGGAGTTTGATCTGCTCCCTTCAGGTTGCTGCTACAGAATCCTGAGAGCTAGGCAGACCAGAGTGTCTTTTATCCCTGTTGCTATTGAGAAGTTAAACTTCTTGCACCTAGCTCACTTTATTGGAGTTTTAATGTTTTTAGGAGTGTGTATTGGATTTTTATCTGTAAGCTATTGGATATTTCATTCTTATATTGTGTTTTATTCTGAATTTTTTTAAAGTTCTTGCTATGGGGAGTCCACCGGGTCTAATAGTCCAGGTGATATGTGAAAGTACTATTCACTTTTTCATAAAAGCATGAANAGTCCACCGGGTCTAATAGTCCAGGTGATATGTGAAAGTACTATTCACTTTTTCATAAAAGCATGAAAATTGGTACATTTGTACAGTTTGGGACCCTGAATAGTTTCAGATATGGAGCCATCGCAAAATCACCTCATGGCGGCCGTGGCGACCATTTAACTTTCTGCCATAACTGAAGTTTGTATTTTGCATCATATCTCCTGAACTAGACATGATAACATAGAATGGGTGATGTCTACTCCCATGTTTTGATGGNGCATCATATCTCCTGAACTAGACATGATAACATAGAATGGGTGATGTCTACTCCCATGTTTTGATGGCCAAGGATTACAGTGATACCATATACAACATCATAAACTGTTCAGGTTAACAGCTAATGGTGAATTCAGTGATGTGAAGAATTACAGTGAAATCACAGTATCTGAGAAGATGCAGAATGAAATTTCAAGAATATTTCATGTATCTTTAATTTACAGTCACACTCTGGGGCCAGAATTAGCTATTATGTTAGTGTCCACTTCTGCCTGAGAGGTACCATATATACTACTATAAGCCGATCTTGACTATAAGCCAACCCCCCCGATTTTGACCTGCAAATTTAGCTTTTTACAGAAACCCGCATGTAAGCCGACCCCCCAAAGTTGCTCCATCAATTTATTTGTTTAGCAAATTAGCCTACCTTTTTTTCTGGGTATTGTCATAGAATTCCTGTTATTTTCTGAAAGTAATCCACGTACCAGTATCGGTAAACAGCTGATTACGTAACTAATATTAGCTGACATTAAGTTTTCCGGACTCCTCTTCCTCTCGCCAAACAGTTCAACGATGTATTGATGAAGGTAAGGAAAGCTTTACAAATGAGCTTTAATTATCACGGCACTTATTTAGCATATTGAGCTGTAATTATGGTGATTTTTTTTTTTTAAGAATCTCACCTGTTACGTGTTTTCAGTAATTGTCCTGTACCTGAGTTAATGCAGGTCTGTCTATGTACTGGACATTCCTCCATAAGGAGTTTTGGAATTCCCTCAGCCGACATGTTGTTCATCAGTTTATTAGTTTAGTAAATTACCTGTTTTTCTGAGTATTGTCATAGTATTCCTGTGATTTTCTGAAAATAATCCATGTAAGGGTCATGGCTGTTTTAAAACTTCACCGCTTTAATTCATGTATATACATATATATACGTATATACAATTCATGTATATACGTATATACATATCTACATCTTCATACATATCTATATGTCTATATACTTATATACATATATACATCGTATGGCATGAGACATGCAGGATCAGGTGATGAAAATGTATCGGACTGCCGCAGACTGTGGTGTAGACTTTTTTCCAGGCCGTCTGGCAGTTCCCTCTCCATCGCCATAGTAACTGGGAATCTAACAGTGGTGACCTCTCCCGGCTGCTGGGNGGCAGTTCCCTCTCCATCGCCATAGTAACTGGGAATCTAACAGTGGTGACCTCTCCCGGCTGCTGGACCGTTGGGGTCGGTTCAGTCAGTATTAGTCTGGCATCTCAGCTGAAATGTCTCTGACATGTCCCTCAGCAAACCTTTCAGCATTTTAGATACACACAAACCCACTCGCCACGTTAAGGCTCTGACTGTGGAGTGGGTACACCGCCTCCANATACACACAAACCCACTCGCCACGTTAAGGCTCTGACTGTGGAGTGGGTACACCGCCTCCAGTCAGGTGTTGACTGGATGCGATACAGGTGGATGCAGACGAGGCAAAGAACTTGTTCAATCCCACCGAGGAGACAACTAAGGAGACTGCTCTCTCTGTCCGCACATAGCATACTCCTCTAAATCAACCAAGCTCTTGTTCTAGTTGCATCGAGAGTCAGTGTGTCTTTGCGATGTGACTGGATGCAGTGACTAGGCAAGGTTCGCTACGCAGAGGGTGAGGTATCTGTTACTGTTACCAACACTGTGACACGCGCATGAAGAGAGCTTGCATTGCGTGTCTTGCTTCCTTCTACGAACGGATTTTTACTTTGCCTAGTCACTGCCTGACTGAACAATTGGACGCTATGTCACAACATCAGTCAACGCATGTCCACATCAGAAGACATGCTGACTCCATGTGATCACCAGTCACATGCTGCATGTATGTGGTGATGCCTGGTATTTATAACTTCTAATGATGATGATGATGACATGAACGCCCATGATGTGTGTGTGTGTGTGTGCCTGCACACACACACACACACACTGCTTTCTGTATGACATCATTTTGAGATGACATCATGGGCATGACACACATATAGTGTGTGTGCCACATGCACACACACTATATGTATATATAAAGAATTTTGGTTGAAGAAAACATTTATATATATATATATATATATATATGATTNTATATATAAAGAATTTTGGTTGAAGAAAACATTTATATATATATATATATATATATATGATTTATATAATAAATCTGAATGTATGATTGTATTGTTGAAAACAACCTTTTATTATATTACTGAATAAAATATAAGTCAGTTATCAAAGGAAACTAAGAAAATTAATAGCATATGGACTACTGTAGATGCTAACTACCTAGCTAATAATAAATTTAATAGGACAAAAGTTAGCACACACAGCATTGCACAGTGCACATTTATCAATGACACAATCAAATGAATGTGAAATGTTTTCCAGAATTTCACAGAATCAGTAAATGTGTTGAATGTAATGTATATTTTTTTAATGAACAAAAGGATTAAGCTTATAAAACTACACGACATGCATGCAACAGACAAAGTACAGCATAGGTTCTCAGATACTGTCATGGCAGAAAGTTAAATGGTCGCCACAGCCGCCATTAGGTGATTTTGCGATGGCTCCATATCTGAAAATGTTCAAGGTCCCAAACCATACAAGTGTACCAATTTTCATGCTTTTATGTAAAAGTAAACTTTATTTTCACATATCACCTGGACTATTAGACCCGGTGGACTGGTGGCCATCTTGGATTTGACCTCTCACGGTCCTTCCCTCCACATCTGAAAATAAACATTATGGTATGCACTAACTATGTTATAAATTTCACACTTTTCTCAAAAAATGCACAGTTGTTATAAATATGAGAGCTTAGCCGCTCTACTATTTGCATTGTTTGTTATGTTTTATGTCTGACTGCCTGACTAATTGTACAGTTCCTGTGCAAAGTAAATTTCCTTATAGGAAATTTAATAAACCTTCAACCTAATACTGCCAACTATTTTCAAAAACATACTACTGGAGCGGTGCATTTTCAAATGATCTTTCCTACCTTCCAGACAGCCACTGGTTTCAGTTCATTCCAGTATGCTATAGAGACTTGAAATATGGTTAACATAAGTAATTCAGCACAGCAAACTGCACGTATTATTATTTTTTGTCACTTAATTTAAAGGAACATACCATGATTTTGCATGTTTGAGCCCAATATATAGAATCCACAAGCACATTATGTTACTGCCAACCATTTTCCAAAATGTACTACTGGAGTGGTACATTTTAGATTTGTTTTTCCTACTTTCCAGACTGCCATTGGTTTCAGTTCATTCTGGTACGCTATAAAAATCAAGTTGTA
This sequence comes from Lucifuga dentata, assembly GCA_014773175.1. Classification (NCBI taxonomy): domain Eukaryota; kingdom Metazoa; phylum Chordata; class Actinopteri; order Ophidiiformes; family Bythitidae; genus Lucifuga; species Lucifuga dentata. Next base: position 49,421 of record VXCM01002296.1, read on the forward strand.
CAGACCTGAAACCACATGCCATTACCATTATTATTTGTCGAAGTTACTTAATATAACTGATCCAACATGGAGCTACAGGGTAGAAAATGTATTTCTCCGCCAGGAAATATAGTCCCAGGAGAAGATTTCTTCTAAAGAGAAATTAAAATGACATACAATCTACATTGAATTTTAAGGTAACACAAAAATAACAGGAAAAATGAAATAACATGAAATCTAAAACATGGTTTTATGTTGTGGAAGATGGTTGACAAATGTGCAAAACCACCGGTGTGGTCTTTTAAGACCTTTTTGGAGTTTAAGGGCCTTTTGGAGTTAAACATTCCACCATTCTAGCTCTTGTACTTAAATGTAGGTTATTACTTCTGCTGCACTGTTAGGCTGAATACCAAACTAACTCATCTGCACCTGAGGGCAGCTCATAAACTCTGAAGGAACCTGGGCCAGTTTGTACAGTTTTCTGATGTCACCATCCAAGCTTCTTCACACGTAAAATGGTATGAATAACGTGGGCATCCTTTCATTGCTGCACTTCACACACAGATTTTGGATGGTACTCTTGGTAACCCCTGTTTATGTTCCTGCTGTTGTGTGTGAGGCAGTGGAAGCCTCTCATTAGCGCATGTTGCAGGTGCGGCAGGACTATGGTGGCTGTAGTTTACCATCTCTTCCTAAAGATCACATGGAAGCTCTGCTGTAATGGGGGAGGTCACAATGTTACATACAAGTCAGAGTTCACAGAGGAGGTCAAAGGTCAGCAGCTACAAACTAGTGTCACTGACCTGACTGGCTGCTCCTCAGGGGAATGAAAACCTTGGTGCAGGTGGAATGCAAAGTGTGAGAGGATGTTGTACTTTAGTGTGCATATTCCGATTTTCTTCATTTTTAGGCAGTTCTGTCCCTGCGTGTTGCTTCATTTTGTGCCTCTCTCTCTCCTTCCTTCCTTCTCATTAAAGCAACCTTACTGTGAACAAAACTCATTAAATATGCAAAGCAGTCCTATTTGTTCCCAAATTTCATACAGTATACTGAAATATTGGGAAAACTGTCCTGATAATGGCGCTATAACTCCTCAAAGATTTATGGTAGCTCTATAGTTTTTTATAGAACTTTACTTGGGTTTACTTTACAGTTTGTCCAGATTTCACCAAAGTTGCCATTTGACCCTTTTGTTTTTGCTGTAATTACTCTTAACATTTTCACTTACTTTGATACAATTGCTAGTGTGCATTTTGAGTCTTTTTTTTTTTTTTTTTTTNTTTTTTTTTTTTTTTTTGTAAACATATAAAGACGTTTTTTAAGTTAATAAATCTGCTCAGCTTTAATAAGTTTTGCCCATGTGGCTCGTCCCTTTAACAATTTCAGACATTTCTAATTATAATGTTGCCCCAAAATGGTTGTAGCCTTATAGAAAATTTCAACCCTTGCATGGATATTGCAGCAGATATATTGTGATCCCTGGGCATGAAACACACACTCACACTTAGGGGGTTTCATTGAGCCTCCTGAATAGGTTTTACTTCAATCAGTCTCTTTTTGTGCCACATAAATAATCTTTTCTGTCACACGCTACCATTTAATTACTGAAATCTATTAAATGGGATGGCACATGTTCACAGTATAAAGTATCTTCATTTGTAGGACAAAGATACTTTCACAGGAATATAGATACAGGAATATATGCATTTTCCTTTAATTTACAATATTGTGTGTGACAGAAATACACACTGTCACGCACATATACACACAGCAGCAGCAGTAGTGTCCCTGGGTTAGTATGACTGACCTGACATGCCAGTCATTTCTTTAGATCCAGACCACCAGCTGTTGGTCTTTCCACGCACACTCTCTCTCTCTCTCTTTCTCTCTCTCTCTCTCTCTTGCTCTCTCTCTCTCTCTCTTGCTCTCTCTCTCTCTCTCTCTCAGCCACGATCACATTCCCTCTCTGTGTTGCATCGCAAGCCAGCAACGACAGATGCTAGCAACAAGCCTTTAACCCCTAACCCCACGCACGCCCCTATTTTTGGGGCTAAGAATGAAGCGGACAAGCCTGAAATGGCGTCAGATGGTTCTAGCATGGAGGCCAGCAAGAATCTCAGTGCTCTATTTCAGAATGTCGGTGAACACGCTAGTCACAGCTTGTCAGAAGAAAGCAAAGTTCCATTTTCACCTCTTGAATCAACCTAACCTGCCTTAAAGTCATTTCCTTAGGGGAGTGTCTTACCACCTCATTACCAGTGCCATATTAAAAGTGAAAAAGAACATGACTCACCACACCCCTCTGGATAAATAGGGTTTATTTGGTTAGGAAGGCTTTGCTTCTTTGCCTTCAGAAAACAGCCACCATTGATAAAAGAATGTACAAAATGTCAACCAGATGCACATGTCTGTCACTGTGAATACATATCTCTTTCCTTCTCTCTATGGATGATGAAATCTTGTCAGCTCAGCTGTAATCGGGGGTTATTAATAATATCCAACCAACCTCTGCGGGCTGAAAGAGTGTGTAGATAGTGTGTGTATGTGTGCGTGGCCATGCACAAGTGTTTATGTGACACAAGAACAAAAACTGTAAAATATATTGTCTCCTTCCTTCTTTTTGTTGTGATTCTTGAGTAGAAACTAGAACCTGACCAATATATTGGCAAGCCAAAGATTTTGTCCGATATTACCAGATATACAGTTATATACACATAACTCTTGTTTAAGGAACATTTATATTTCACTGTATACACAAAAATGTACTAATTTTCAGGCTCTAGTGTAGGCTAGCTGCCAACTTAACTAATGTATGATCAAATTCAGGCCAAACATTGCTGTGAGCGACATTGAGAAATACTTATCTGTATCAAAAAGATTTAAGTCTTGGCTTTACTCTCTACAATAGTTGCCAAGTTGTTAGGTGCCACTGCACACTTTGAAGATCATGCTCTAAATTCTTCATTGCAGAAGAAAGCGCACAGCATTTCCTTGCCAATTTAAACATGTTATCATGCACAAGGGCCATAAAATAACCATCAAAAGCAAATATATCTATAAGAAGAGGACATTTGTGTGTAACTGCTACCCTGAACTCATTCAGGCGTCTAATGGTCCCTGTTGGAGATGGTGTCACGGTGCAGAAGCGATAAAACGCTTCATTATCCTAGTGAGCTCTCTTGAGTTGTACAGATACAGTTTTTTGTATTATACCTACTCATATTTATAGTATTTAGTGGGTTGGTTTTTGAATGTTTGTGTCCATCTATGCAGGTTTCGTCAGCTCCAGATGGGTACTGACAGCCGAGTAGCAGAACTGTCCAATCAGGCCAAGCTGTACTCCTTTGAGACGGAACGTGCTCAGATGGTCAAAGAAGAGACGGCTAAGGCTCTGGCCCAGTGCCAGGTGGAATGTGAGAAACAGCAAAAGAAACTGGAGGTACAGTGAAGGAGAGCAGAAAAGGTTGAAGCTCGTCGCAGTGAGAGGTAGACCCAGTGTGTACACACCATGGCATTCATTCAAAGGTTGCTGGTGCTCTCAAGAAATATCACGTTCATGAGATGCAATATGTACAAAAATGGTAGTGGCAGAAATGTTCACTTTTGTCAAGTGACATCAGCAGCTTTGCAACAGCATCAACTAGAAAAATAGAGGAGAAGTCAATTGCGAATGAGTCTGTAGTCGCTAAAGATTAATTATTCTGCATTTAGGAATAAGTCCAGACAGTTTTTATACGTGGCAATCAGTCCAGTGGCTCCACTTGTCTCTGTAACACACCCATTTATAGCAGGTTAGCTGATTGCAGGTAGACACAGGGGCATACAGTATGTGGTATAGTGAGGTATAGCACATGATCACAGAAGGCAGAGCAGCAGATTAATCCAGATTAATCCAGTAACGCAGGTAGAATTATATATTTATGAAGAATCTGCTAAAGCAGGAGGTTTACAGTTAGTTGCACAAAACTACAACAGATGAATTCCTGGTTATTTTGCTTTGATGCAGCAGTTAAACTTATTCCAGTTCTGTATGACAGCTCCATGAGGCTTGAAACCATTTTTAAATAAAAATGTTTTCAAAATATTTTTTTCTTTCCTTCATTTGCTCTCTGTTTCCTCCACCTCCTTCAGGTTCTGACCCAGGAGTTTTACAGGTTGCAGACGACATCAGAGAAGCGCGTGACGGAGCTACAAACTCAGAATGCTGAGCAGGCCGCTCGACTGGAGACGTACGAGAAGCTCGAACAACAGCTGGACCAAGTCACCATGCAAGCGGCTGAAAGTATGGACGCAACATTGGCCATCATTACCCATTACATAATATACTTTCAGAGTCTGACAACACTTTGCCACATGTTAATCATAATGCTTTTGAAGATTTATATATTTGTATTTGTATTGACCTTTTGCCAGTTGAGAATGAAGAGGAGGCAGAGAGAGTTCTGTTCTCATACGGCTACGGCGCTAATGTACCCACCACGGCTAAAAGGAGACTAAAACAGAGGTAAGCTTCATGATGGCTGCAATCTGCTTGACATTACAATGCATCTTTAAGCCTCCTCCAGTTTCACTGGAACACATTGCGACGTTCTAGTTGCACAGAAATAAAGTTTTGCTCATATTGAATCTGGAACTTCAGAACAAGAACTTCATAACATAACTTCTGTCTGTCTTCTGCTCTGTCATCAATTGTACATGCATTTGGTTTTTAGTATCTAAAGTAGCCTAACCTGACAAACCAGGGTACTAACAAGCTATCTGTGTGTGTTTGTGTGTGTTATATTTTCATTAAGCAACCAACATCCAATATATTCTGTTTAGCTGAAATTTATTGGTATGCTGATTTATTAAGCAGATATTGGATTTTTATTAAATATCAGATACTGGTTATCAGTGCAATCAGTGTCTTTGATTGCAGATATGATGGAATTTCCATCCTGATTACTGACACATAATACAAATCTGTGAAACCTGCAAAGAATTACTTTTTCGTATTAAAATCTAATGTTTAAGTTATTTCTTTTTTTTTTTTTTTTTTTTATTCAGGGGCCTGATGTATTTCAGTGCTCCCTGACACTGCATAGGTAAGATTCTCTGTTTTAAGAACCTCTAAACCCTAAAAGAAATGCATACTGAACATTTCGGATACAATAGAACAATGTAGCCTTTGCTAAAAATACAAATTTTCCATTTTGAAACACATAATTGGTTGCAAATGTTCTGATTTTATTGGCATAAAATATGTAGTCTCTGTCCAAATGCCTTTAAAAACCTGTTATCAGTCAAACTTTGAAAATAGCAAGTTCATTCCAGATTTTCCCCGAAAATGCCAATAATTATTTGATTATATATTTTTTTTTAATACATTTATTGTCCCATAAACAAATGTACTTCTTGCTTTATTTTCTACTCTGTCAACAAATCATTGAGCAAAACCAAGATGCACATGGTGCCAAATTGGCCCCAGCTACCTTGACTGCAAAACCTGTAGGGGGAAACACCACTGACGTACACACTTGTGCATACTTGTTTCTGGGATCATGTTAGGAAATTTTTCATAACTGCGATTTGTTTCTGTGGGTGCTTGTGCGCAGCGTTCACCTGGCCCGCAGGGTGCTGCAGCTGGAAAGGCTCAACACATCGCTAAGGAGAGAGCTGGAGAGACACAAGTCAGAGGCAGGACACATATCTGACGAGGTAAAGTTACTCACACACACACATGCAATCACAGGGTCGCCATCAATCAGATGAACTTCAAATGCATGTAAAAAAACACGGAAAACGGTACAAAACACTGCAAGTCAGCACATGCAGCACTCACACTTATGTACCTAAGAGCTTGTTTTCCCGTTATCCCCAATCGCACAGTAACTGGCATTATGGTTATTCCATTACAGCTCCTGTTAAAGACATAATGATTTATCTCAACTGGCTATTACCTCACTCTCATGACATAACAGTGTCATTATCACAGAGCCAAGCGAGATGCCTCCTCTCTCATCACCTAGCATTTACCTTGTCACACCACTGCACGGCACTCCACTGCTGGGAAAGTCAAATGATGGGAGCAGATCGTAATTTCTGGTTTTACTTTAAAGACAGACTCCATAATGGTGTCATCAACCTAAAGTCAGGGTGGCGCTTTTGCGTGATATAAAGAAACACCTCATATATCATCAAAAATATTTCACACTGCTTTGTTCCAGTTTTAAGTATGGGCCTCAGCAATCTCTGAATTCTAAATTCGTAGTCACGTCAGGGCTGCGAAAGGTTGTTTGGGGAGACGAGACAGCAAAACACGGCACACCTTATATGAGAAGAATGAGAAGCTGGAGAATTAGTGCCTGTCACACTTGTTGACAGAGGAAAAGACAGTCAAAAACCGTGACAGCCACACTCTTCACTCTCCCAACCTCTCACTGCACAAATCACCGAAGGCTTGCATTGTGTTTTGCACACTACCTACAGGTGCACACAACACTGAGGCTTAATTTGGGTGTGTATGTTTTGTCTGTGCATAACTGTGTATGTGTGTGTCAGTCACATGCCTGCCACTCGTGTTCTGAAGTGAAAAATCATCCAATAAGATGTCAAGTTATGTGACTGACAGCTCGTGCGGCCAGTATGCTCGAATTCGTCTTTCTTTATTCTGCTGTGAATGAAAGGAGAGGTTGAGCAATCCAGAAGAGGGAGGGGAGGCCGAGCTGTGACTAAAACAGCAGCCATTCACCTGTCAGCCATGATGGGCTGGCTCTCATTGGGAATACCTCATATTTCATTGAGTATGAAAGAACGAGGGTGAAAAAGGAGACTTAGAATTCACTGGAACAGACAAGGGTGTTAACCACTTAACCACCCACACAGACGGCCTGACTAACTAACTATTGTGCTTTCACTCCCACCCAGTTTCACTCACTAGCTGTAAAAGTGGTTTAATGTGTAACACCATAATTTTGTCTTTCTTTGCCCATATTTTAAGCAGGGAAATGACTGAATAAAATTGTATTCAGGAACTCTTAAATGTAGGATCATCAAAATGCTATAAAGGTCCTTTACTGACAATAAATGTGAGACAGACATTGTTGACATTGTGGATTTTCATGACATTTCCACATTATGTTGTCTAGTTTGATAAAGTGGCACAATGAGTCAATAACGCTGCAGTACGGTTTGACCCATGCGGTAACGAAATCTCCCGTTAGCACCATAGGTTACTGCTGTTTTCGGTGGGGCAATCCTCATACGGGTGTGTTATGAATATTCTGCTGATAGTGCACAACTTTGATTAGTGCATCACCACCCGTGACAGCTACTGGCAAACAAATCTCTTCGCATGCATCCAGAGAGCCTCAGACTGATTTAGCAAATGAAATAATGGCCACTGCTGAGTCGCTGCAACAGAATGTTAATATACTGTATGATAAGTTAACGTTATGGTAGCTTTTAATGCTCTTATACTGTCTCATATCTCAGTGTTCCCTGTTTGAATCTGTGTGGTTTTGTGTATTGTGGTATTTTAGTAACCATGTTATATGTAATCGATATTTTAAAGTCACTAAAACAGTACTACATATTTGTCCTTGTAGAATGGTGTACAGGTTTTAAAATGCTAAAGTACAATACTCCAAAAAACAGTTTTTCGAAATGTTATAATCCTTCTTAATAATAACAGCTTATATTGTTTCACTCCAAAGGCCATAAAGTTTATTTCTGTAGTGCAGCCTCTTAATTTTGATTCTTGAAAAACTTCTTTATATCCTGAAAAGCCAGTACAATAACTGAAATTTGGCTTGTGGTGATTAAAAATAAAATGAAAATCATGCATTCTTTTATGTTAGTGTATTATGTAATGCATTTCCCTTTTCAGTCATTACATAATACAATAAATACATGACACATTTCATATTTATTAATGAGGAGAGAAAGCAGTTTTGTAAATAAGACGCTTTAAAATCTAAATATTGTAAAAGAGTCAGTTTTAATATGTCGGGGAGACATTTACTTATTTTTAAAGTGATATTGGACCCAATATTTCCCTTTGTATTACTGCTCAAGAGCTGTTTTCTCTTTACTTTGTCTTTAATGATCTGAAATAACTTTGATAGCAGTATTATTTTTTAAGTTAATTGAAACGTTCTTGGGATAGGTAATCCATTATCACGAACAAAATATATATTCAGGTTTTTTTGAAGTTTCATAATTTTAGTTTTTAAGTGCAATGAAAAGCGCGGAATGCATGTATGTCTCCACCAGGGAATACAGTCCCAAAAGAAGACCTACGTTTATCGAAAAATTTAAATGACCGTGACTTCATAAGGCTGCGTAACTATTAGCATGTGAAACATTGATTTTTAAGGGTTTTATGGGTGTATCGCTTGAATATTTGATTTTAAAAGATTAAGAGATTTTGCAAAATATGAGGAAAGCTTTGTGAAATGGTTGTCAGTAACGTAACATATGAAAATTGAACAGATTAGGCTCAAATGTGCAAAATGGGTGAGGAGATACAGACAAATAATTCCTATCAGAAATGCTACAACTGCAAAACAAAGAAAAAGAGCCAAAAAAAATATACAGAAACTGCCAGTGCTGTAGCTGACGTAAGGTTCGTAAAGGAGAAGACAATCAGACACTACAAGGAGTCCCAGTGCACAGGAGGAAAGTTAGACACGTGGAGGAGGCGGTTTTGAACACAGTGCTATGAGAAAGTGTGCGAGAAAAGATCAAACTTTGCCCTTTAAATGTGTCGTTCCTCAGTTGTCGGTAGCCAACCAACTGTTGCAGCAGACGCAGCAGCCGTACAGCTACCTGATCGAGACGGTACGACAACGAGATGCACAGATCAGCACCCTGAAGGAACGGGTGGCCTCGCTGGAGGATGACGTCAGGTACACATGCAAGAAGACACCCTCACACACACACACACACACATACACACAGGCAAAACATCTCTATGCAAACCATGCATCAGACTGATGGCCATGAATCCCTTGTTTTAGCTCGCCAAACTTTCTGTGCTCGCATTGCTAGTCATACGTAACGTTTTATAACTTGTAACAACTCATCATGGCAGCCAGTCATACCTCTCCACCCTTGGGTGTCTCTGCTTTACCTCCATCTCTAGTTTTCTCTTCCTCTTTCCCTCTCACGCAAAGCTTATTCTACCTGTGTATACGTGAGTGTTTGTTTGCATCCTATGAGTGAATACTTTACATTAGCACATCTACATGGCACTGACCTAAATCCTTCTCGTCCCCGTCTCTATATTGTGAGAAATATGCAAACTGACAGAGCATGCAGGTTTACTCTTGCTGCTCATTACTGCTGAGCACTCACCTGGGGCTAGCTGGAGAGGAAAAATGCCCTTAAAATATTCTCAGGCTTCTCAAAACTGCTCCATCTGGCAAATACATTAACTTATTTTCAGAAATAAAACTTACAGGTTAGATTGTCTGTAATGTATCAAATCTCAAACTCAGTGAAAATCAAATCAACTCTTTCTTTTTTTTTTTTTTTTTTTTTTTGCCTATAGCTTTCCCGTGTCTACAGTTTATTAAATGTAGTCATGTTTCGGCTGGTAATAGGCAAAATTTACTCAGCTCAAATCAACCAATAATTCTGTCACAGCAGCAGTAGACCTCAGGGAAAAGTCTCTGTGAGTTTAAAGCTTTTTCCTCAGTTCTCGCTGAAAGGTAGAGAGGCCTGTGGTGTTTTTTCACGATTTGCAAGATGATTTGCTTTTAAAACATCCCCTTTATACACAGGAAAGAACACTTGGACAGTACTGTACAAAAACTTGAGATAAAAGCCTCAAAAGCTTTAGAAACCAAGTCATCATTTAGTTTGTTTTAGAAATTTGTGGATTTTTGTTCGTTATTTGGCTGTTGGTGGTTTTTAGCTCTCACTACCTGTAAACTAAACTCCTGTTTGTCCTTTAAGCAAAAATGAAAGGATATGGTCATGAAACATTGAATTTAAATCTTAGTAAGAATATTGGTGCTTTTTTATAATTTCGAACAGGAGCTTTAGAAAGTACCTGTTTCCCTGATCACTCTTCCTGTTTGTATGCATGTGTGTGTGCGTGTACGTGCGTGCGCCCAGTTCCCTGAGGAAAGAGCGGACAGCTCTGGAGCAGGTGAAGAACAACATGGCCGCAGATCTGGAGAGACTTCTCAACCATCGTGAGGTACCTGCAACGTTAACAATGATAATCAGCTTTTGCAAGAATCTCATCTGATTGCCGACTATGTCCACTATTTTAGTTATCAGATGTCAGCTGTTGGTTCCTTGTTAAATTCTTCTTGCATATGTTATGAAACTGTGTCAACGTGTGCACGTATACTGGCCAGCATGTTGACTGTTAACCAAACTGTTGCACCTGAGATCATTATGGCCACTCAGTCCTTTTTTAAAATTTTGGTGTACTTATACACGCTATTAGGAGTGTGCACATTTTTTTCGCTCCTGTAGGTCTCTCAGAAATGATCTCTCAAAATTATGTGCACTTCTGTTTGCGCAGATGCGTGTGTGTGTGTGAGTGTGTGTATACCCCAAGCCAGCCGTTTGGTGTACAAAGTATGTGCCCTGTCATAGACAGCTGTTCCTCAGCTTGGCTGTTTGGGATGCCATGGATGTGTGTGTGCGTGTGTGTGTGTGTGTGTGTGTGCTCGTGTGTGTGTGTGTGACATGCCAGGGCTCATGTCCTCAGGGGTGATAAATAGAACCGTGAAATGGCCTAGAGTCCTCCCCTCTGCCCTGCTGCCACCCCAGCAGACCCTTGAGCTTGTTGAGCTTTTTGCAAGTCGTCCCATAGTTGGACTTAAAGGACCATACCAGCCATTTTGCATGTTTGAGCCTAATATATTAAATTTTTATACACATAATGTTACTGACAATCATTTCCCAAAGCATACTACTGGAACAGTGAATTAAAAAAAAAATTTCCTACCTTCCAGACCACCATTGGTTTCAGTTCATTCTGGTATACACTGTTAAAATCAACTTGTTCATACTTAAAATGTTCTTGGGATAGGTAATCCATCATCGAGAACAAGAAGTGTATTCAGGTTTTTTCGAAGTTTCGTAATTTTAGCATTTAAGCGCAATAAAAAGTGCGGAGTGAATGTATGCTTCCATTGGAGAATACAGTTCCAAAACAAGACCTGCTTTTATCCAAAAAGTTTAACGACCTTGACTTCATAATTTGCGTAACTATTAGCAGGCAAAACTTTGAATTTTAAGGTGGTTGTAAAAAAAAAAAAAAAGNAAAAAAAAAAAAAAAGGAGAAAAAAAGGTGGAGAGACTCCTCAACCATCGTGAGGTATCGCTTGAATATTTGATTTTGAAAGATTAAGAGATTTTGCAAAAAATCAGGAAAGCTGACATACAGTTTTATCCTTTGGGAAATGATTGTCAGTAACATAACTTGTCTAAAAATTTAATATATAGACTTAAACATGCGAAAAGGCCAGTATGGCCCTTTAAGTAGTTCAGGACAAACATGCCACCAGAAAAATCCTCAAAAAAAACCCAAAACAAAACGCTATTTTATAACCTGTTTCATTTCATTTAGAAAATGTATTATAGTGCTGGTACTCTCTTAGATTTTCTGGCTTTTGGTGGTTTAACAATTATCGACAAACTGTGACCTGCTGAGGCTTGTTGATATGATTTACCACCTTTCGGATGCTACACTCCTATTTATTTCTCATGAAAATTTCTGTTTATATTTGACTTTTGTTCCTCCCATTTCCCTGTTTCTGTAACTCTATGTAATCGTCCAGGAGTTAGCTGTGATGAAGCAGGTCCTGATCAGCATGCGGTCCAGACATGGAGACCCTCTGAACCTGCTGGAACCAGACACAACTGCTATCAGGACCCCAGGCGCCAGGAAACAGCAGTCCAAAACCATCAGAAGAACCACAGAAGAAGAGAAATCACCAAACAAACCCAAACCCACTGTGTTCGTAAGTGTCTGCCTCTTGGCTCCACCATCCTTGCATGACTCACAGCAGCTTAAATCTGCCTGGAGAGATGTTGAGGCATGTAGCTGACATGTAGATGCTTTAAGGGATTTTCTTGACCATGGCAGCCTATAAATCTATCAGGAAAGTAAGACAGTTTGTGGAAAATGTCTAACCATATGTTTTTTTTCTTTCTGTCTCTTCATCACAGACAAATAAAGAAGTTCCCAATTGGTACCAAAAGCAGAAGCTGAAGCCCAAATGACAAATCATTTGTTTCTGGTGTAATTAATGGTTAATATGTTTTTGTTTTTGTTTGTTTTTTAATCAAAGCTTGTGTTTTAAACTTGTAAATTAGATCCTTTATAAAATTCCAACAACTTTGTGAATATAAAAACAGAAAGCGCTATTTGTGTCAGATTGCTTTGTTGTTCTCATCTTCAGTTGTATGTTTTTCAGAGGATAAATTCCCTGAGTAGTGGTCCAAAAGCAAGGTATTACCTTCCATGGGTTGCACATTCCTAACTTTCTGACTGCCCAAAAATTCCTCTACCTTGGCAGTCATATGTTTTATTAGGTCTGTCTATCATTTTTTCCTCATCCTTTCCAGATTAGCCAATCCTGGTAGCTACAGACAAACACAGCAGGAACCTTAGCCTTTGATTTCCACGAGCTGAGACTCCTTTGGCTTTAAATATAGACATACTAGGCATACCTTTATCATTTCAGACCCATGTTCTTATTGGTGTCATATTAAACTCAGCCGGAGGACTTGAATGCAGCACAGCTGACTTCTCCATTCTGTCAGTCCTCTTTCATTCCTGAAGTCTTTTCCTTTCGTCTTTTTTTCCAAGTCTACAGTACATACTTAACAATATAGTTACCATCTTTTTTTGTATTTTGAAATAACTGGAACAAAGTGAATATAATAGAAATTAAAGAGGGAAACCAATTTTACACATCCAGATTTTATTTATTGGTCATGGGGAGCACTATTCTGCATGTGGAACCAACTGTACAAAGGCTTTTGTGGCTGTAGAGGGCGCTGTGCAAAGTCTGGGAACATCACAGTTTACAAGCCACTGCTTACATTTTGTTTTAGCAAATACAACATCTAACTCATATGATTGAATTTAATTTTCAACATTGTAGTCCATAGCACAAGTAACCCTTGTGATGTCAAAAGAAACTCTTGTGATGTCATAAGGGTCAATTTCCTTGACTTTATGCAGCACCCTCTACAGCCACAAAAGCCTTCTTACAGTTGTTTTCAAATGCTGACTAATGCTCTAAAATCTGTGGAGTCTCCCTTTAAAATTAAAAAAACTGCTTATATTACTTGTATGACCTGTCACTCCCTACATTTACATGCATACCATACTCAGATTTTTATTTTTACTGCGATTAAGGCTAAAATGCAGATTGAATTAATAGGATTTTATTGTTTGCCGAATATAAACGATTGGTTGCTAATTGGCTTACAAGGGAAAACACACCAGGTGAGGAAATGCAAACGGAGATGGTTTATGTTAATGGATTGTTTTCATACTTTAGCAAAACAGTCTGTTTCTCGAGTACCAACATAGATTAATACAGATTTTAATCCGATTATGGTGTTTATATGATGTATGTAAAAATCGATACATTACCTGGATTGGAGTAGAATTGAATGGATTTCATCTTTAAGTGAGGAATCTAAGGACCTCACTTTATTATCCTTTGTAGGGAAATTTGTTGTACAGCAGCAGCCACTGAGATAAAAATACAAAAAAAAAAAAAAAAAAAACGTAATAAATTAATAAAAAGCGTATAAAAACACTGAGGAAAGACAAATCAAATTGTTGACAGCAGTAGAGGAACTGCAAAATGTAAAATGATCATTTAAATGGACACATCAGTTAATCTGCAATCTAACCAACAATAAAATCAAGCTTAAAATAATTTAAAAGATATTCTGCTAAAATATGTGGACAGATAGTGTTTAAAAAAGTGTTAAATTAACAAATAATCTATTTCCTCAATGTATTTCCTTTTTAAAAATAATGTTGTGGAAAGGCCACTTTGCATTGTAACACCATTCAGTTTAGCACAAGAATACTATGTACAATTAACTTAAATTATCCTGCTGTTATATTTGCATTTATTTATTTATTTATTTATGCACAATGAGTTGATACGAATCATTTAAATAAGTGCTGTGGCATTGCAGCAAAAAGCCAACATCTGAAAATCAACTGTATTTTCCAAGGATGATCTAATTGCAAATTATTTGAACCCGTTCCTTATTTGTATCATTGATTTACAGTCATGTCAGAAATGAAAGTGTGGGTTATATGTGTGTGTTACAGGACACTTTACGACAGTGTTGTTAGATGTCTCGTAGGGCGGTGGCCGGTGAATGAATGATCAAAGGCTTTTTAAAGGTTTGGTGGGCGGTGCAAAGTGTTGTGTTTAAAGCGCTCCGCCCCGCCAGGAGATAGAAAACTGTCCGTGGGCAAGTGGGGAGGTGAAACAAGTGGAAGGAGATGTAGCAGACAGGAGCGCATTATTTACTCCAGCACCTCCTCATCGGCTCCTCTTCCTTTCCTCCCTGCATCTGTCATCTTTCTCGGGATAAACCGTAATCTGCGGCTCTGCATCTGTGCTTCATGGCCGCGGCGCTGACGATGAGCGGCGGCGGGCAGGAGGAACCCTTCTATCCGCTGCTGAAGTCGACCCTGCCCGCTGGANATGAGCGGCGGCGGGCAGGAGGAACCCTTCTATCCGCTGCTGAAGTCGACCCTGCCCGCTGGATTCCCCCTGGAGGATTCGGCTTTTTTCGGTTTGGACTCCAAGGTCTCAGAAACAGACAAGGGAGGACACACTGACTACACGCAGGTAACCCCTTTAGAAATCAAACTCACTTTATCCTGATCATGATCACTGATGGAACCCCCTTATTTCATTGAATGGGCGTGGCAGACTGGTAGACATGCTTTTTTTTTTTCTCTCTCTCTCNCCCCCTTATTTCATTGAATGGGCGTGGCAGACTGGTAGACATGCTTTTTTTTTTTCTCTCTCTCTCTTCTCTCCTCTCAATCGGCCTTTCTGCGTGATGTTGTTTTAATCAGCACTTTGTTTTTGCGTGTTGCGCTATTTGCGGTAAGCAGGCGTAGGCTGCGACCAGCTGGACGGCAACGTGAAGCCGAGCTGCTCCGCCTGCAAACGCATTCTTCACCGCATGTTTTCCACGGAGCCAGTTGGTCACCAGTTGTTGGTTCCCCTCTTGGCGTCCGATCTAACCATCATACCATACCGACAACAACTGACTCCAGCCTCCAGCCTCAGACAGAAAGATCACGGTGTCTCTGTGCCCCAGCAGCCAAAAAAACTTGTGAAGGAGAGGAGAGAGGTTTGTGTAAAAGCTGGAAGGATCAGGATCCTGAAATAGCAGCCCAGCCCCAAAAGACTGCTGCTGCTGCTGCTGCTGCTGCAGGGAGGCCTGGGTGTTTCCCCCCATTTCCTTTCATGTTGCTGTTTCATCCTCTGCTGCAGGGCCTTCACTAACTTTTTATGTCAGGTTTAGTTCCGTAGTTTAGTCCTCACACTTCCATTTTTGACACGCTAATCACTTGTAATTTGTTTCTGTTGGCGATGCCTGATCCTGTCCACAGAACCACAGATCTGCTAATTTCCCAGTGTCATATTTATAGAAAACCACATCATGGTTAGGTCTGATTCTTTAATTCCACCAAAACATGGCCTGATTCTAAACCGCTGGCCTGAGCTGGAGGGTTTATGAGTTCAGCCTTGCAAGCACAGAGGGAATGTTGCGACCGCCTATTGATGACTACTTGATAAATGTTTTAGTGGTGACTGTTCTATCAAACCTTTTGTCTTCTTAGTATAACAGCTGAGGATAGTTCAGCAGATTGGGAGTGTTTTAGTATTGGAGGTACTTAATGTATAATGGCATTTAATTTAACCAAAGTTTAGTAAAATGAGATGTAGCTAACCCACTCTTTCTGTGTTTCTTGTCTTTCTGGCAACAGGTGAAGTGTGAGTTGGACAGGTATCTCTCTGCCCAGCCTCTCACCCTTCCACCTCCTGCTGACAGCCAGCTGAAATCACAGAGAGACAGCGCGTCTACGGCGGATTACCTCTTCAGCGACGACCAGACCGGGGCTCCATACACCCTAAACATGAATCTTTATCTCCCTGATGTCGCCTACCTGAGAATGGGCTTGTGCCAGCAGACACGGCCCCATCAGCACCAGAACCACGCAGGTCTTGCCCAAGTCAAAACGGAGTCTGACGCCTCGTGCTTCTCCCCAAACCTCCAGCAGCACTGCCCCAACACTGCACCTACCAGCGGTGGCAGCACCTGTGGGCACGGCAGCAGTGGTATTTCCACGGAAAGCTCAGCCGTACACATGACGTTAACATGGTTACCAGACTTCACCAGTGTTTTCAACCAGTCCCAGTCGGGAGGCAACCGTGGTGGAGACTCAGTGCCAGACGTTTTTATAAAACAGGAAATGCCATCGCAGTTTGAGGAGCATCCTCTCCACCACCACGACAACAGCGGCTCACTGTTTCAGCTTCTCAACTCCAGCTTGGAGCATCACCATGGCAATGGTATGGAGGCTCAGCATCATCATCACCATCAGCAGCAGATACAACACACAGGTCCTTCACCAATTCACACACCCTACCATGATTTGCCGGTAGCTTCCTCTGCCTCTCAGCAAGAGCAGACTGACAAGCCTGTCTACTGCGGCCTGAGTGGCGGTGCATACACACATCCACACGCTCATTCACACTCCCACTTCCTGCAGCAGCAGCAGCAGCAGCAGGTGCCCTACCTGCCCCCCTCTCCGCCAAACTCTGAGCCAGGAAGCCCCAACAGACAGAAGGAGCTGCTCCACACTTTGTCTCCTCCTCCCTCATATGCAGCCACTATTGCTTCCAAGCTGGCAGGTGGTTCCTCTGGACTCAGCCCTGGCCCGGGTCCAGGCAGTTTAACCCTGCCCCTGCCTACAGGTCCCATATCGGTTCCAGGTCCAACTGCAGGCCTTCCCCAGGCCCCCGCACCAGCTCCAGCCCCAGATCAGACCACTGTGCCTGCCCGCTACAACCGGAGGAACAACCCTGACTTGGAGAAAAGACGGATCCACCACTGTGATTACCCAGGTCAGAGCAGTAACACGCTCACTTTTGCTACTGTTGTGTTTATTTTTATGCTTCTGTCAGGAGAACATCTAGTTAAGCTCAACTTCAAGAAAAGCAGCTTTATTTTGAGACAGCAGAGCAACACTACATTTTTTTTTTTTTCCAATTATGTGCTGTGTTTTGAATGACTTTTACAGGCCTGAGTCATGACCTTTAATTCAGACACAGCACAGAACATTTTATTTTAAGTGAAGAACAAAATGGAGGTCAAATACTTTGGCTGTTGTCATGATTAATTAGGCAGTTAATCTTGTCAGGTTAGAAACTATTTTGTATATAACGTACTATCACACCTTAACTGTCCTTGGCCCTTTCAGAAGAGTGTTCTCACAGATTATTGTGGTTTTAAAGGCATCACATGGAATAAGCCTTTGTGTTGCATGTGGGTGTGTTTCTTGGATCGGCTTTTATGTTAAACTGAATTTAAATAGGTAATAGATGTACAGCTTTTAACCTGCTAATCTGACTGGAATAAAACATTTTGTTCTCTTTGTTTAACTTGATCTGTAATTCATACACATTTGCATAGAGGAATACAAAAACTGCTCACATAGACACTCATTAAAATAATTATTTTTTTAAAAACTGGCACACATGCACACTCACTTTCTCGCTCTGTAGCTATATGATGTGCAGCTACTTGTAGGACATGTAATGTCAACTAGCCTGTGGCAGTGTGTAAAATAGGCTTAAGAGGAGCCTCCTGCAACATGTTAGCACACATCTAACTACTTTAACTCTGAAGATTCTGAAGCAGCGGATCCATCAAATCCCCACAAGCTGAACAAATCCACACTCACAGCCGCATGTCGCTCAAACAGGAAAATACAGGAAACAGGAAAATTTCATACCTGATACATGAAATTCTGTCAGAATCTTGACCTTCCTTTTTAGTCTGTATTCATTTTTAAACATCATTCTTAATCATTTTACATGTAAGTGTGTTGCATTTGTATGATTATAATGACTATGGGTTGGGTCCCTTTTTATTTAGTCCTTTTCATAATCTGACTGTTATTAAATCAGACACAAACATGTCTTCCAAACTACCTCAGTTATTCATTATATCAAATTTATGGCATGCCGTAGGCAAGTTTATTTTGGTAAACACCAATTTGGGAGTTATTATAATTTGGATTCAAGCTTCTTGTGTTTATCTCTCTGT
The DNA here is from genome assembly GCA_014773175.1 of Lucifuga dentata. NCBI lineage: Eukaryota > Metazoa > Chordata > Actinopteri > Ophidiiformes > Bythitidae > Lucifuga > Lucifuga dentata. The sequence continues at coordinate 67,739 of VXCM01002296.1, forward strand.
TTTCAGGCTGTAAGAAGGTCTACACCAAGTCATCCCACCTGAAAGCCCACCTCAGGACTCACACAGGTAAGATGCTTCTCTCATTAATGCGGCTTTTTAAAAATTGACTCGCCAAAGAATAATTATGTTGCTCACACGACTCATGTTTCGGTATCTGCGCTGGCACTGTGTTGCTAGGCAGAGTGTTGTGTTCTTGGCATGTGTGTGTAAATGTATCCCACCCCATCCCCATCCCCTGCCCAATATACTATTCCATCAAAACAGGTGGAAGTGACACACTTCTGCCAGTGGATGACTCTCAGACTATGTGGTCAGCGCTAGACATGTGGTGCCATCTCTCTTAGGATGCCAATTCTCAGACAGTGCTGCTTAAAAATGCCTTTCTTTCTTTCTTTCTTTCTTTCTTTCTTTCTTTCTTTTGAAGCAATAGAGGTAGATGGGTAAAGTCAACAAACAAGTGGTTAGGTGTTGGGCCCCACCTCAAGCCAGCTAACAAAACAGAGCTTCTGTTGATATCTATACATTCTTTGCTCATCTGGATGCACACACACACACACACAGACACACATTTCCCACTCAGAGGTCCAGACTGCTCCAGCTATGAATTTCAGAACATCTCTGTGTGTGTCTGTGCTTCGTCTTTCGTTGTTGCAAACATGACACGACAATTAGACGTGGCGTCGTTCATGCTGCAGGCTGATTGCAGCGCAGTGATTACAGACCACAAGATGAGAACACGACACATAAAGAGAGATGAAGCAGCAACTTCCTTATTCCGTCTCTTTTGTCGACTGTCTTCCCCTTTCCCCCCCCCCTNATGGTCCCTCCTCTCTTTAATTCACCTCATCCTTCCCTCTGCCAGTCCTCACTGAACCCCCCTCTCCTTCTATCTTTGTCTGTTATTCATTCTTTTCTTATGCAGCCATCCGTGTGCACACTTACACACTCTGACACACACAGACGCACACACACCTGTCAGTAATCTGTATGAGATGATTCCTAATGCGTTTATGTCCCNACACACACAGACGCACACACACCTGTCAGTAATCTGTATGAGATGATTCCTAATGCGTTTATGTCCCTGTGGGAGTTCCCACTCTAATCCCCATCAACATCCATTACCCTGATTGTTAGTGTGTATGTGTGCGTGCGTGTGATGGTTAGTGTGTGCATACATGCATGTGAGTATGAAAACTAAACACTCCTCCCTGTCTCCTTGTTGCCTTTGCTCTTTCTTCTCATTGTCTCAGTTTCAGATGTGTGTGTGTGTGTGTGTGTAAGTTTGGTGACTTTGCAGTTTGTTTCGTAATAAGTTTTTACCGTTGTTGTTTTAGCAATGCCGCGGCAGGTTGTGTGCTTGTTTAAGCTCGTCGGAGAGACCTGGACTGCTGCTGGGTATGGACAGGGTGGGCAGCTGATTTGGGGCGAAGTTTACAGAAGGAAAAATAGTGTCATAAAGCTCTGAATTTGTATCAACACTGAATTTAAAAGCCACAAATTCAGATCTCAAAATTCAAGTTGTGTATATTCAAAATGCAATATTCAAGTTGCTCATTCACTTTGAAAAAAATTCAGATTGAAAAAATTTGGTTCAAAAAAATTCAGATTGAAAAAATTTGGTTCGAAAAAAATTCAGATTGAAAAAATTCAAGTAGAACATCCGGGGTACCAAGGATAGGCAATCAAATCGGGCTGCAATAGATCCTACGTTTGGCCTATCAGCTTGCTTTCTGCTGTAATTTCACAAACAGAAGAAGGAGTAGTCATTGAACAATGGTGGCCAAAGATGGGTGGATTTATTCCACTTTATTACAGTTAATGTCTAATTAAACTGCATTGAAATATGAAAGGGTGTGAGTACTGTGTTAATTTGTGTCACATTTGTATTTCAAACTGAACTTGAGCAGCCTTGAATAATACGTAACTTGAATTTTGAGATCTGAATTTGTGGCTTTAAACTCTGTGTTGATTGAAATTCAGATCTTTATGACACTGTTTTTCTTCCATAGAAGTCAGAGAGCATGGGGGTGAAGGAGGCGGCCATATTGGGCTGCAGCTGAAGATTTTTGCCACAACAAAGTGAATGAAAAAAAGTACTAAATAAAAATGCAGAGAAGCAAACAGACTGGTGGCTGGTCGTTGGTGGGAAGTTTGTTGCAGGATTAGTGTGTGAGTGACAGTGATATGACTGTATATGTTTTTAGACAACTGGACTTTCCAGTAAAGCCCGTTTTTCCAGTTCCTCCACCCAACTGCAGGAGTCATTTCCAAAGAATTAGTGCCTGTTCCAAAGATAATAATAACACTATCAGTATCATCAGCACTGTCAGACGTATTAATGCGCAATCACATGTTTATGCAGTTATTCCGTGTCATCTTGTCTTTTATTACTTGTCGTGACATTTCTGTGGTTTTCACAATCCTCTCCGCCCTCCTGCAGGTGAGAAGCCGTACAGGTGTACATGGGACAGCTGTGACTGGCGCTTCGCTCGTTCCGACGAGCTGACGCGTCATTACCGGAAGCACACGGGTGCCAAACCTTTCCAGTGTGCCGTCTGCTCGCGTTCTTTCTCCCGATCCGACCACCTCGCCCTGCACATGAAGAGACACCAGAACTAAACGCACACTCATACTGCAACACACACAAGTACTATCCCATAAAACACACACACAAGTCCTAAAGGTACGACGCTGGACTTCTCAATCTGCCAAGTGGCTTTCGTCACAGCTCCTACTGGTGTTGCCATCATGTAAAATGGTACAATTGTGTTGCTGTTAAAGGATCATACCAGTGATTTTGCATCTTTGAGCCCAAAAATACAACTCACACGCACATCACATTACTGCCAATCATTTTCCAAAACATATTACAGGAGCGTTAATATTAGAATTGTTTTTCTTACCTTCTTGACTGCCATTGTTTTCAGTTTATTCCACTATGCTATAAAAATCAACTTTTAGAGACTTGAAACATGCTTGAGACAGGTAATCCATCACAGTGAACATGGTGTGTATTACATTTTTTTGTCGAATTTAATATGCATATGTCTCTGCCAGGGAATGTCCCAGGAGAAGACAGCTTTTACAGAGCAATCCGTCCTCTCCTGGGACATTCCCTGGCGGAGACATATGCATATTAACTGTGCCTTCTGCAATCATGTTTACATGTTAGCAAGCAAAACATTGAATTTGAAGGTGGGTGTATCACCAGAAAATGGTTGGCAGTAATATAATGTGTATGTGGGTAGTATTTGTTGGGCTCAAACATGCAAAATTGCCAGAATGGTCCTTTAACTAGAATGGATATTGGAAAGTGTAAAAATAATGGCTAGACTGAGTTCTTGGTCCTTTAAACTCCTCATTGCATTCTTTGGACAAATAGGAAGAAGAAAAATGAATAATAGCTCCTGAAATGTCTTTTTGTGACTGGAATGAAAAGCACTTACAACTGAAAATTTGTAAAGCATTTTTCTTTGTTCTAACATTTAGAACCGGCTTCATGTTTTATTTTTTTTCCAAAACTAGTCAAGCCAAATGTTCTTATTTGTTGGTTTGTTAGTTTGTTGAACTATAACTGGAATATCCATATATATATATTTTTAAACAAATCCTTTGGTTTGCACTAAGATTGGTCATTTTTTAAAATTTTTCTGAGCCTGTTTTTGGGCCCATAAATCTCATTCATCACTGGAATGATCACTATCACTACTGGACTGAATTTATATTAACGCTACACAAATCATTGCTGTTCAGATATTAAAAATTGAAGACATTTACACTCTGGAGAGAGGAAATATAGTGCAGGAAAAGTGCGGGAGGAGTGGAAAGATCGAGAGAGAAAGATTTGTGATTTTAGAGAGAGGAGATTAGAGAAGGAGGTGGATGAAGAGTAGCAATTAGGTGATGAATTATTTAGTTTGTGTTTTGACGGATATCCAACCAGACAAAAAGGCAGCAGATGGTGTAGACAAATGCTGGAGTTAAAGCAGAAATGACTGCATTTGATGCACAAGCCGAAATTAAACAGAGCATCTGGGATGGATCGAGGATTGAGGCGTCATCTTTGAAAAACAATTACCGTGCATCAATCCAATCCAGTTTACTTCTTTTGACTCTTTTAACCAAAGTAACATTTCGTGTATCAAACATCTTTATCATCAACGGTTTATTAAGTGCCTCTTTTTCTGGTTTATGTGTCGATCAATGGTAGCAGAGCTGTGATCAGTGTCAACAGTCCTTTTAACACGTATGGTGCTGTTTTTTTTCTTAATCTAATCTAATTGTCAAGCTCACACGCCATCTATTGTAACATCTCGGGCAATTCACGGACATCCTGACATTATGTGGAAGTTTTATTTTTATTTTTTAAATGACAGTTCTTTCTCAGAGGATTTTTACTCTGCAGACAACTAACTTGGCTACATGAGTCAATCAGATCACAATGTTCTGTTGTTACACCAAAGTTCATTTTGATTGGTGTGATTTAGCTCACACCTCTGTATTTGTTCATTCTCTGCAGGTAGCATAAAGATAATATAGCACTGTAATGTATCATGGTGAATCAGACTATTTATTTGATTGTGTAGAAGTGGGGTTGTATCAGATCAACCATTTCCTCCCCAGCAAAAATGCCTTAATGTAAATATATGCACTGTAAATATATATTTTTTGTTTTTCCTCTTTTGTTATTAGTTTTACTGTATTTTGTAACAAAAGGGCAAAAAGAGGAAAATGCCCCGCATCCAAAACTATTTGAGCCTTTTTTTTGTTTGTTTTCTTGTCAAAGATATTTTGATGTCATTGTTTTATATTGTCCTTCAAACAACTTATTTTGTAGATTCTTTTTGCTTCCATGGTAAACGTTCCAAAGACTAAAGTTGTTTTTCTTCAACTGAGTGAAGCCGATCCTAATAAAGTCAACTTTACACATGATCTTTGACTGAAATGAATGACTGAAAAGACTTTTATTTATTGATAACATGAAGTTTATCGTAAAACAGACATACTGTATCTATAGGTCTGAATCTCAAGACTATGATCACATGTATGGTACTCCTTTTTTTTATGATGCTATAAAAAATGAGGGAAATTGACAGAAAGCATATGTCCCCTTTAAAGGACCATACCATCCATTTTGCATGTTTGAGCCTAATATATTCAATTTTCATACATGTNAAAAAAAAAAAAAAAAAAATCCTTACTTCCAGACTGCCATTGGTTTCAGTTCATTCTAGTATGCTATTAAAATCAAATTTTTGATACTTGAAACGTTCTTGGGAAAGGTAATCCATCACTGCGAACAGCACGTATTTTCAGGTTTCTTTCAAAGTTTTGTAATTTTAGCATTTAAGCTCAATTAAAAAAAAAAAAAAAAAAAAAGCAGGAGTGAATGTATGTCTCCGAGGAATATGGTCCCAAAAGAAGACCTGTGTTTATCGAAAAAGTTAAATGACCCTGACTTCATGAGGCTGTGTAACTATTGGCAGGAGAAACACTGATTTTTAAGATGGGTGTATCGGTTGAATATTTGAGTTTGAAAGATTGAGGTTTTTGCAAAATATCAGAAAAGCTGAAATACGATTTTATCCTCTGGAAAATGACTGTCAGTAACTTTTACGTGTATACAAATTGAATATATTAGGCTCAAACATGCAAAATGGATGGTATGGTCCTTTAAATAACTCACTCAATAGTTATTGTTAATGCAGAGATAGATCATAGTGGAAATCTGAGAGAACTGTGCTGTAAAGGTTGCTTGAACAACTTTTTTCTATACTTATTTTTTGTGCTCAGGACAAATTGATCATTGGTGTACCATTGTACTAACTAAATACTAAATACATTTACTCAAGTACTAAACTCAAGTACGATTTTGAGGTATTTGTACTTAATTTTGATCTACTTGCTACTTCTATTCTACTACACTAGCAGTTACTAGTTACTTTAAACTCACGATGAAATAAACTCATAAAATATGACTGTTAGGTAAAATTCTTGTATCTTCGCCCTGTTTTAGTTTGATGGCACAAAGCTTCTTTTATTATTAGGTCAAGGTCAAGGTTAACTTTGTTGGTCTCCAAGGAAAATATTGACTTAGACATGAAGGTTGCTGTTCCATACACACCCACATCTATTCTACATTGATATCTATAATACAGCTGTGCAATAAAGTGTCAACAAAAGTGCCGCGCAAGGTGAAAACAACAGCACTAGCATATCAATAATTTTATGTGAAAAGAGGTCGGACAATTTAGAGGAGCATGTACTCCTTTAACTGACCTAAATGAAACCACCAAATGTGGAGATAAAAACTTTTTCACCATGTTGGATGAAAAAACCTTGCATCTTCATTTTTAGTTGAAAAACTTATTATTGATTATTTCATTCCAGACTTTCCAGTGTTGGAGATCAAAGTTAGTTCACACTGCTGGGTGAAAAACCACATATCTGCAATGAGTATTTTGACATTTGATATTTGAATACATTTTACTGCTATTCACTTAGTACAACTTTTAGAGCAAGACTTTCACTTGGTAATGGAGTATTTTCCTTTGTAGTGTTAGTACTTTTGCCAAGGTAAAGGATTTGAATATTTCTTCCACTAGCATAAATTTCCAGCTCTAATGAGACCAGGTATGTGCATGTTCTTGTATCTAATTAAGGTACAAATGAGCAGAAAATGGCCTGCAAGCAAAAAGTACAAACCTGCTCTTTCTTTTATGACAGAGTGGAGACGTTACAACAAGGGTTCTGAAAACAAATGAGACGTAACCACAGAGACATTACACCACTCGGCTTAATCCTTTAAAACCTGAAAACAGGGTTTCAAAGGAAGTACTTATCTTTTACATCTTTAAAAGTGCAGTTCGAGCAAAAGGAAATTAGTAGAGAAGATATGCGGAAGTAAAGAGATGGGGAAGAGGAGGGGAGGNGGGAGGGGAGAGGAGGGGAGGAGATATGTTCTAGTCCAGGACCTGCAAGTAACCTGCAGCACCCTTGCTGATCAACAAACAATAGGCCTTTGATATAACAGCAAGAGACAATGGACAAGAAAATAAATTTGACCACCACTCGGGGACTGGAGGGGAATCCCACAACATTCAAATGGACGTACAAACACGCACGTACGCATGCATGTACACACGCACACACCATATGTTCTTGGTTTAAGTCATAAATGTGACCCAGGGTCTCGATTGTAATCTACCTCAGATGTCAGAAGAGAGGGATATGGAGGAGTGAGGGGTTGGGGAAGGGGGGGTTGAGGGGTGAAATAAGTGAAACGCAGAACAATCTAAACAAAAGAATCTCTAGGGAGACCCAATCAGCCACTTCCGCCCTCCTACATCTCCTCTCGTTCTCCTCCTCCGCTCTTCTTATTTAATTTCATTCTCTCTTTCTTTGTCTTTCCACACACCATATCCCCCTCTCCTCCCTGGTGGAAAGTATTGTATGAAAGTCCAGGGGCGCTGCTCCCTGGGTCAGAGTGGATACTGTTCTCATAACCTGCTTCTCTCCTCATCTTTTTCTCTTTTCGTCATGCACCTCCTGTTCTTCCTCTCTGCTCTGTCTTCTCCACCTCCCACTTTACTCCTTCTCTTTGAAATGTTGAAGAAATAAAACTGGCAAAATTTGAAATGAGACCCAATGAGAGGATCAAGCATTGATCCTATTACTTACAGGTTTGTTTCTGTGTGAGGGAATGTGTGTTTGCCTCGCAATCACATACACACACATACACACACATACAGTGGTGACGAGTGAGTGGGAGCTACCGGTTCATGTTTTGGATCAAGTAAATTAATGTCACACATCTGGAAGAAGGCTCCTGCTTGCTCCACCCTCTGCTGTGCTGCGTTGGTGTGATTCCCAGTTTTCCCTCTATATGTGTGTGTGTCTGTGTGTGTGTATGTAGGTGTAATGTTTCCAGTACTGCTCTCTTGGAACAGACCACCCACTCAGAAGACCAATAGAATGACCACGGGGAGCCCGGATAGACACATACACACACACACACACACACACACACACACACACACANGACCAATAGAATGACCACGGGGAGCCCGGATAGACACATACACACACACACACACACACTCACACACCCATACACACATGCACGTACACTTACACACACTCATGCACACATGTGCAACTCCCTCCAAAATCAACCCTTCCCAATATTCTCAGAATAGAACATGTTTTTTATCAGAGATTCAGCAGATACCAGACCAGCTGACATTCTATCACAAAGTTAAAGATAATATCAGAAATCAAGGAGGGTTTCATTCCAAGACGCTACGTCCAGATTAAAAAATGTTGCCTGATGTGAACCGCTCACTTGTTAAAAATGTTTGCAGTTTGACAACAAAATACCAGACCAAACCTTCAACACAAACTGCTACATCCGTCGTAAGAAGACTGAATATTAGACGTAAAAAGAGGCATCAAATTGGCAACTTGCCTCCATTGTTTCATTGATGATCCCCCCAAACACACACACACACACACAAGCTCAGGTTCCCAAGGTTCTCAAGACCCATATGCTCCATATTTTCCATCTCTCCCTGCTCTAGCCACCTGATTAGCTAAATCAGGTGTTTTTAAGTGAATCAAGATCTGACTCCTGATCATGTGGGCACCCCTGATTTAGGCAGTGTTCCAAGTGTTACTCCACCCCCATGTAACCCTACCTCGGTTTAGATGAACAGTCAGGCTAGTTTCACATGGTAAGTATTTGCGTTGTGAAGAGCGATCTGCACATCTCTCACCTTGCTGCTTACACTCCCAATGTCCTGTGCCTTGGTCAGAGTATGGAACAGACTTCTGACGTAGCAACACATCATCAAGAAGTACACACAGCTGACAAGACTGTAGATTATATGACTGTATATAATCCCTGTTTCACTGCTGACAATCACCTTTCTGCCCAGATCATGGTACAATTTTAACCTTGTCTTGTGCAGCTGGAAACTACTCTATCAATTGATAAGCTTCTCCTCCATTGTTGTTTTGCTTCTTTTTATGCTACATTCTATTCTTCCATTGGTTGCATGTGTTATTCCAACCCCACTCTATGGTCCCAGTGGTAATCAAGGATGGTTGAAAGGCCTAACCATCTTTTTTTTCCCCCACCTACAAATCATCAAAACCATTGTTGTTGTTTTGTCAAGTCCAAAGTCATTTTGACTCCCTTAAAAAAAAAAANAAAAAAAAAAAAAAGTCCATGGTTTAAGTTTTCTGTCTCGCAAATCTCGAATAGATTAGAGTCAGACTTATCGGTGGAGTTTGGGATCTTTGGGACTTTGGACACTTTTTTCTTGATTCTGTACACATCAAATAACACATATAGAAACAAACTAAGTCCTACTGTACTTTTCTGGATTCCAGATGTTACAGTATACTGATTTTCTTTCTGATATCCTCAGATAATCTGTTTCTACTCAAATCTACATTTTTGAAAGATTTTTAGCTTCTGGTGTCTATGTGTAATGAGCAACATTTGTAATGCTGTTAAAATACAAGGAAAGGGAATAAGTAGGACTTATATAGATTTCAAGATAAATTCATTGTCACTACCTTGCCATGTGATTTGTGAGTGTCAGCCTCAGCAAACCTGCGAGAATTTTCAACATCATTCTGTTGATTAATGGGGAAAAGATGGCAACTCTTACAAAACGTAAGCCAACATCATTGTCTTAGTTCAACACAATGCTTGATAAAGGCCTTTCAGAAGAACCGTTTGGGTAATAATTTAGCTTTTTAGTAGAACTCTTGCAGAAATCTGTCACTTGTCGATAGCCTCGGGTCAGCCCATGCTCCAGTCATTCCCTGGGTGGGTTCCTCAACATGGAAAATGAGTTCAAAGAACAAACCCATTAGGCTTCCTCCATATCAGCTAAATATCTTTCCACCTGCAAAACACTCACTGTGACGCTTGAGTGGGTTGTGCCCTTCAAACTATAAAGGAACTCATTTTGCTTTCACACCTGAAGTGTGGAAATTGAGGGGTTTTTGAATTCTTATCATGATTCGTGAAAGGAGAAAATGGTCTGTATATATGTTCCATACATACATTATTTGTTCACTGTTGCTTCATAGAGTATAGGACTGAACTGTACGCCTCCCTGACTAAACACTTAATAGTTTCCGCTTGTCATCTCACATTTTTTATGGTTTTGTAGATTAGAGGTGAGGCAGCACATGTGGCCGCTGTTCAATTAGGCATACACATGTTACCTGACTGGTCCGTCAGTCAGTTATATGAGGACTCAATGACTATTGATGACTTGAAAATAGGGCTGATCACTATGTTGTGTTTTTCAGCATTAATTTATCAATTTCAGGAATTGATTTGTCCTTGGCTACCACAATGTAAACCATATAATCCTTGTAATAATTAAAAATATAAATATGTATACATGACAGTTTTATTTTCGTGTTTACAATATTGCTTTTTTTTTTTTTACTTCAAAGAAAATAACAAAAAACTCAAACTTTGACAGAAAATTTAAACAAATCAGAATAAGATGACATTATGAGAGGATCACATTTGTTTTGTTTGATATATTTTTGTTGTATTAATCTGTGTTGAGTTTATTTCTTGGAGGCTTTAAATCTTAAAATTTTGATATACAGATTAAAGAAGGCAAATTTTAATTATATAAAAAAATATACTAGTATTATCATGAATGCTGCGATATGGCATAGCACAACTGGTACTTAAGTCAGCACTTCTTCCTAACATCATGCTTCTGAAGTAGTCAACTTTTTATCTAAAATCAATACCAAACAGTGAAACGTCAGGAAATATTAGAAAAAAAACATCAAAGAAACAATTTAAAAAAACAACATCAAGTCTTTTCAACAATTGTTGGAAAGTACAAGCCTTTAAATTAATACCATTCCTACTACATAAATTTCCTACCCTTTTAATGCTTACTTAACAAGGCCAGTTGAGTAAGAACACATTGTTATTTTCAGCCATGGCCTGGAGGAGTATTGCAGCGGGAGAGAGAGGTTCATACACACACATTCACACACTCCAAACCAGGACCTGCCCAGTACTGCTACGGTCATGTCATTTGTCCACTGAGGCGCTCCATTGGAACAAATGGAGGTTCAGCAGTTTGGACCCAATAACCAGTACTGCTATATGTCTAACCCCAACCCTTACCTGAAACATAAAGTTTTAAACATGAAATTCAGTTTATCAATCATGATGAGCACTATTCAGTGTGTATTAATGCTTATGTGGCTGTAGAGGCACTATGCAAAGTCAGGGAAACTGACCCTTATGACATCACAAGGGTTACTTTACATTGGCACTGAAAGCTACTACTTTAAAATACCAAAACGCCAGTAAAGCCACTTCTTTAATTTTTTAGTGAATTCAACCCCCCAGCTTGTCGGAGTGGGTTTTAGTTGTTATAAAGTGCTTTTGGACCTAACTTCAGAACTAAATTAGGAACTACTTTTCCCAGAACTATCTCAGTTAGTAGTTCCTTGATTCCGCTTCAAGTACCCATCCATCCATCCATTTCCTATACCCGTTTATCCTGTTAAGGGTCATGGGGGAGGGGGAGGGGGACTCTATCCCAGTGGTCATTGGGCGAGAGGTGGGGTTCACCCTAGACAGGTCAACAGTCTATCGCAGGGCTGACACATAGAAACAGACAAACCCATTCACACCTACAGTCAAATTTAGAGTTTCTAATCCACCTGACCTGCATGTCTTTGGAGGTGGGAGGAAGCCGGAGCACCTGGAGGGAACCCATGCAGACACNACCTGCATGTCTTTGGAGGTGGGAGGAAGCCGGAGCACCTGGAGGGAACCCATGCAGACACAGGGAAAACATGCAAACTCCATACAGAAAGGACCTGATCAGACTCAAACCCAGGACCTTCTTGCTGTGCTGCCCGCTTCAAGTACTCTTTGAAGGTTATAGAAATTAGAGCAAGTCTATGTGTAACAGTCACATAATTTCAACATGCCTGATAAATGTCAACTTTACAGCAACAGAAGCAATGAAAGGAAACAAGAAGATTGTTTTCTTTGTTTGCGAATTTACTGATGTTGGTTCTAGATCTCATAAATAGACAGAAAGACTTGCACCTGCTTTTCAGGTCACAGTTTTGTGTAGTTTTCCATCTTCGTCTTGCATCTAACCTATCAGCAATGTATGTTCTTGCAAGTTTCAGCCATCATGATTCATTGTGAAAAACCAAGGAAAGTTTTGGTGTTCCTGAAAAAGTTCCTTGTAGCATTTGGCTAACAGGAAGTAACCTTGTGACATCATGAGGATCAATTTACTTGACTTTGCACAGCCACAAAATCCTATTTACAGTTGTTTTCACGTGCTGAACGGTGCTTTCCAAGACCAATGAATTAACTTGATGTGTAAAATTGGTGTAGTCCCCCTTTAAAACAATCTTAATTCTAATTTGAACCCTAAAACGAAGTCTAAATGCTCAAACAAATGGTGAACTAGTGTAATGGATTCAGTCCCGACATGTGATTATGTAACTTTTGTCCCTGCAATGTAATGAATACGTGGTATATGCACACACACACACACAGACATGCAGTTTCTTGTAGCTAAAGGACTAGCACATAATTCTGCTTATGAAAATATGTTACATAATGAAAAGATGTTTTTATTGCTTGTCCTAACCTGTCTGACTAGACACTAGCCAGTGTACATAGAACACGCGTGTTTGTGTATGTGCATGTGTTTGTGTGCATGTGTGTGCACACACACATGCACACAAACACATTGTGGGTGGACAACCATACCAGATCTGCTTTATGAAAATAATTGGCCTCTCTCAATCCCCCCTCCCCNCCCCCTTCCGATGAGATAAAACATTATCCTGTTATATGACGAAGGCTTCTCATGCCTGAATCCCCCTGCTATATCCAAAATATCCCTTCACACCTACACACAGTCAGGCAACACATGGCTGAGACGTGCGCGTGAATGCACACACACNATCCCTTCACACCTACACACAGTCAGGCAACACATGGCTGAGACGTGCGCATGAATGCACACACACACACCTCCCTCTCTTCCTTGGCAGCTGTGCATCATTTTAACTACTTTCAGTGAAACCTGGTATTCATAACTGCTGGTTCTGATTCCACCCCCGAGTCCCTCTAACATCATAACCATAATAGTTTAATCTGTATGGTCTTGACCCCGTGCTGTTGTTTAGATGTGACCTGAGTGGGAGCAAAGTGGATCCCTCAGCGCGCATGCACACACACTCACACACACACGCACACGCACACACACAGTACAGCTGGGAGCCATTGTCTTCCTGAGAAAGCAACGGCCAGCATGACTTATTGTTAACGTCCTGCAATCAATTATCTATCTATCTATCTATATCTATCTATCTATCTATCTATCTATCTATCTATCTATCTATCTATCTATCTATCTATCTATCTATCTAAACAGGCTCATACAGAAAAAGATGGTGAGTCATGGGTGAGTAACCACCAGGAAACATGGCAGAGAGGTGTCAGACCCCCCATACACACACACACACACACACACACACACACAGTACAGCTGGGAGCCATTGTCTTCCTGAGAAAGCAACGGCCAGCATGACTTATTGTTAACGTCCTGCAATCAATTATCTATCTATCTATCTATATCTATCTATCTATCTATCTATCTATCTATCTATCTATCTATCTATCTAAACAGGCTCATACAGAAAAAGATGGTGAGTCATGGGTGAGTAACCACCAGGAAACATGGCAGAGAGGTGTCAGACCCCCCATACACACACACACACACACACACACACACACACACACACACACACACACACACACATACACATGCACCACCTGGCCTGGAAAAAGAGTGCTTGCAGTCTGCAGTCTCTTTTCAGCACCTTTGTGTAAAGAAATACTTATTACAGTAATATTGAGTAACTAATTACCATTACACCTGTGTGTGTGTGTGTGTGTGTGTGTGTGTTGAATATCTGGCTCACTTACATCAACACTCTTACCTGCAAAGTTTCTTTAAGCATATTTGTTTGTTCAACAAGTCACATTTCATGTTCACATTTTCCAAACAACTTCTTGGAGTCACGTGTAAGAATGTGGCATCAGGACAGACGAAAAAAAAAAAAAAAAANAAAAAAAAAAAAAAAAGAAACACACAGGCTGTGGTTGATCATTGCACACTGAACAAACACACACTACAAACCCCAAACAAGAAATGTAATGTTGATCGGAATGTTGATTGTACGATTTCTTTCCTCTTAAATGCGATAAGCGATGATGATGATGGTGAAGAATCCATATCTTCATACAGGTGACGCCTCATGACAAGACACTGACTTCCTGCTGCAGATATAAAAGAAAAACCATAAATACAACATTACTCTGGTATCGCTGAGACCACTGATTACAACATAATGACACAGAGGTGTGTGCATGTGTGTGTGTGTGTGTGTGTGTGTGTGTGTGTGTGTGTGTGTGTGCGCAGAGGCTAAGAACTTGATTGAAAGAGTGTGGGCTGAGAATGTCATAGCCTTGCACACATAGGATGGGTGGGGATTCCAGACATTGTGGAGACAGAGGTTATAAACCTGGGACGGCTTTTCTCATGAAACGCCATTGTGAGCTCGCTTTTATATTTCTCATGAGTAATGTTTTACAAAATCACTTGCAAAACCTTAACAGTTACTGTTGTTTGCATTTATTGAGTACAGGAGTGGTGCGACATGTATTTACCAAGTACTCAATTGACTCGAGTATGTGCTTAAAGGTAAAATATGTGATCAAAACGTANAAAAAAAAAAAAAAAAAAAAAAAAAAAAAGTTTGCCATTGAAAGGTTAGACAATAACTAAATCGCAGCTAAGATAGTTTTATTTTTTTTACATGGTCAAAATTATGGTTGGGACTTTAAGTACAATGGTGTTATAATATGTTAGACTCTATACTTCTCCATTGCTTTTCAGAGGGAATGTTATAATTTTGACTCTGCTACATTTGCTGTTTTTGATGGCTTTACATTTAATGTGAGATTAGATTATAAAATATTGCAATTGTTATTATAGAAATCAATTTCAATCAGTTCTATTCAAGAATTCCCAAAAACCCTGAGGCAATGACTTTTAGACATGTTGACAGTTTTCTCAACCTGTAGATGAGCATGTAATTCTTCATCTGATCTTAAAGGAGCATACCGGCCATTTTGCATGTTTGAGTCTAATATGTTCAATTTTCATACATGTTACGTTACTGACAATCATTTCCCAAAGGATAAAACCCGTATTTCAGCTTTCCTTATATTTTGCAAAATATCTTAATCTTTCAGAACCAAATACTCAAACAATACACCCACTTTAAAAATCGATGTTTCGTCTGCTAATAGATACGCAACCTTATGAAGTCATGGTTGTTTACATTTTTCAATAAACGCAGGTCTTCTTTTGGGACTATATTCCCCTGGAGATCAGATCGCTCCATTCTTTTTCTTAAACGCCAAAATTATGTAACTTCTTAAAAAACTGAATATATGTCTTATTCGCGAAGAACGTTTCAAGTATCAACAAGTTGATTTTACTGTAATAGCATACCAGAATGAACTGAAACCAATTTGGAAGTAGTTTAGAAGGTAGGAAAAAAAATGTTTTACAGTAATTCACCGTTCAAGTAGTATGCTTTGGGAAATGACTGTCAGTAACATTATGTGTGTAAAAATTGAATATATTAGGCTCAAACATACAAAATGGTCGGTATGTCCTTTAAACCATGAGAAATTTCCCCCCAGATTTGGAGATATATAAATACTTCCAAATTGGAGGCTTTTCATTTTTATTTTTATTTTCATAACACTACACTGTGAGGGACATTCTTACAATTGACTTTCAATACCTGAGTACATTTTAATTTTACACTTGCTTATAAGTAAAATCTTCAGTGCAGGACTATAACTTGTATTTTACTTGTATTTTTCTACTTCTTTTCTACTCTTCCATCCAAAATAGAATTGCAAACAGGCCACAATAGTTTGAATCTTTTATATAAAGCCAATGATTTTCTGTTTTAGAGTAGATGAAATCATTCAACAGTTTTTTGCTATCTTGATGATGTTTTAGAAAGTTAGTTACTTAGGTAAAACAAGTGTAACATGGGACCACACCATAAAACCTGATATCTCCTCTTCTATACCAAAAAAAGTTATTTAGTCTCATATTCAATCTTCAAGACATATTTTGTTAAAATAAGTTAAAAAAAAAAAAAAAAAAAAAAAGCCAGTGGGATACTTTCTCTTTATCTCGGTTCAGTTTTTTCTTTTTCTTGGTTAAGTTTTATTATAGAAATTAGCATCAGTATCTTCGACCTTATCTTGTAAGATAAGGCGGGTCATGGTACTAGCATCAACAGAATGACATTTGCCTTCAGAGAGTTATTGAAAACACTTGATTTGTATTGGAAATACAAATGACTGTAACTATGAAATAAAATAAGACCACTTCATTTTTGCTTGCTTTTACTGTAAAAATAAATAAATAAATAAATAAATAAGAAGAAAATTAACTACATGCCTCAATAATATGATTTTTTTGTGCTGACTTCTCTCTTTCTGTCTCTCTCTCTCTCTCTCTCTCTCTCTCTCTCTCTGTCTGTCTCTATTCAACTCCTTCAGTACAATTTAAATTATAGCTTTACTGGCATGAAATACAACAGTATTTGTTGTCAAACAGAACAAGATTAATTAAGAAAAGTCAACAGTATAAAAGGTACATTTGACATTTCGTAAATAATTGCAAGGATATTAATAAACATAAAATAGCACAACTCAGATAAGCAAACGTGCAGCTGAGACATATTTATTGACCTGGAGTTTCCTCCCACATTCCCATTCTTCTCTGAGCAGTAATCTAAACTGTGTACTGCGGAATGTTTTTAAGTTTGGGATTATAGTGATGTCATCTTGGAAAATAATAAGAATATAATATGTGCAATGTAAAAGGACATGCAGCTCTTTGGTTTGGTTTAACCTGTTTCTGACACACTGCGATCACTGAGTCTTTTGGGTTTTTCTCAGTTTAAGCTTAGTCACAATGTGTGCTAAGTAAATTTTAAATGTGCTTTTTTTTGTGTGTGTGTGTGGATGGCAGCATGCTGGCTAGTGTTTAGCACTGTTTCCTCACAGCAAGAAGGTCCTGGATTTGAATCAGAGTGGGGCCTTTCTGTGTGCCGTTCATGCATTTTTCCGTGTGCTCCATCTGCTTTCTTCCCACAGTCGGAAGACATGCAGATTTGGTGAATTGGAAACTCTAAACTGACTGTAGGTGTAAATTAATGTGTGTATGTGTGTGTGTGTGACTGAGTAGAGAGAGAGAGAGAGAGAGAGAGAGAGAGAGAGAGAGAGAGAGAGAGTTATCCATGTGATGAAATGGCAACCCATCAAGAGTGTAACACATCTTTTGCCCAGTAAATGCTGGAATAGACTCTAGCAGTTAGAGAGAAGAGATGGATAGATTTTTGAGGATTTTATCACTTCATTTCATTATGTTTGATGTGTTTCTCTCTCTCTCTCTCTCTCTCTCTCTCTCTCTCTCTCTCCCTCTCTCTCTGTCTCTCTCTCTCAACACAAAGATGCAGAGATAATATTTTCACTGCATGCCTCTTGACCTCTGCAGATGGGATACCTTTGCAAACCAACTCTTCCTGACGATTTCTGTTAAATAATCTAAAGCTAAAGAATACTTCATCAATATGGTGCAATAAAATAATTTATAGTCTTACATTTGTGCTCAGGTCAATTATAAAGCACTTACCCTGTGTGGATGATGAATGAGCTGCCGGTGACTGACTTTAATGTATCTGAAAGAATTGTCCTTTGCTGCCCTCTTCTGGTTTTGTCTCACATTACATCCATATGTGCCACAAACCAAATGAAGCACAAACAAAACTATTTTGTGCTAACTGACCTCAGACCTATAAAATCTATAAACCTGACCTATAAAATATAATTTAATATCTAAAAAAAAAAAATGAGAGCACAAACGATAATTTTATCAGCACAAACCAGCAGAAACGACGGTGAGCAACCTGTGCTTGTTAGCAACTCCTCAAGCTTAGCTTAGCTGCTGAACATGCAATTTGTAGCATTTATGCTAATATTTTACTTACTATTATGACATGAAAAGAAGCGTTAACTAGCAGTGTGTTAGCTATAGCCTAACAAATAAGGGATATATGGCTTGCTGTATGGTTTGAGCTTCGTTTTGGTAGGAAGTTACTTTTTTTAATGACTTTCAAAGTACTGAAAGTCATTAAAGTGTGTGTTAGCTAAGTCTGTAGCCGAACAAATAAGGGATGAGGTTTGCGTTTTGCTGTTTTACTTTGTGCTTCATTTTATTTATTGATTTATTTACTTACATATTTTTTGCTACAAACTTATGGTTTGGTTTTTATGATATTCAAAGAAGTTTAGACCCACAACCAATGAGCCAGTTTATGTCAAACCTTTCAAAAGGAATAGATTAACTTGTGAAGAACTGAAAATTCATAAGACTATCTCTTTCTCTTATCTAGAAAGGCAGAATTTATTGCTACATGAATTTATGCATTATACATGATTGGTGAAAATAGGATTCCAATTAGTAATCAAGTGAGATGTGCGGTTGATTTTTAGGTCAGGTCAGTACAGGCTCACATTTCCAGCAGCATCTTAGCTCCTCATGTATGATAATCTGAAAAAAACATCTTTTAGTGTGAAGAGGCTTAAAGGACCATACCAGCCATTTTGTATGTTTGAGCCTAATACATTCAAATTTCATGTTACTGACAATCATTTCCCAAAGGATAAAACTGTATTTCAGCTTTTCTGATATTTTGCAAAATTTCTTAATCTTTCAAAATCAAATATTGAAGCGATACACCCACCTTAAAATCAATGTTTTGCCTGCTAACAGTTATGTAGCCTCATGAAACTTTGGGAAATGATTATCAGTAACGTTGCGTGTATAAAAATTGAATATATTAGGCTCAAACATGCAAAATGGACGGTATGGTCCTTTAAACACTTATCAGTATTTTGTTTTGCAAATGATGCACATCCATAATGACATTTTTCTGTGATTTCTGATAATCTACTACAGAATGATAAGCTTCTTCAAATCGCTGACAGACCACCATCCTCAAGAAGATGCATTTAATGAAGACACATTTAAACAAGGTAACCTTGTACAACAACTGCAGGTTAGAAAATTGGTCCAGTATACAATCAGTGTTACTCAGCTTAGTGTTACCTTCACATGCACACGTAAACACATCCTTCCAGCCTTCCTGTGAAACTAGATAACAGGTTAGCATTTGTAATACATCATCTCACAGCCATTACAAAAACAAATCTTCTGAAGTGAAAAAGTTCTACCTCCATGGCAATTATTTTGTTTTTTGTTAAGTTAATATTTCTGACATATTTGTGTCAGTCTAATTCTACTGTTATTTGTACTGTGGTTTTTACAGCATCTAAAAGTCTAGTGTGGGACATTATTTTTGACACAATAATCTCTATTACTCTATGCTATAGTGTAGGATTCTACAATTTAGTTAGTATTTATGCTTTAATCTACTCTGTCAGCAAGACAAATAAAGAGAAGAGTTAAAGAGAGAAAAAGGCACTATAGAAACATTTGATTTAATGGCTGATCAATAATGCGACCTGGACAGAATAATTGATGGTTTAAGAGATTAACCTGAGAATTTTAAATGCAACCAGTGTTTGATCTGTATGGGTAAAAAGGAAGCGTCCTTTGTACTAACTGAACAAAAGCATCATAAAGGAGGAACCCCAGTGCTCCTCTTCTGATAGAAGATAAAAAAGGAGGTGAAGCTGCTCAGCTCTCAGTCTGCAACTAGGGTGATAACAGCATTACCATATAGCCTGAAAATCTTGTTCATATTCTCGCTCACAGGCACACAAATATTTTGTTGCCAGGTAAGAAAGTCCTTACAGAGTCCCCGGTGCATGTTTTTTTTCTTATTTGTGTTGGCTGAGTGATAATGGCAGCTTCTTGACTGCCTTCTCAAAGTGTGTGTGAGCTGTTATAGGCTGTGGATTATAAAGACCTGCTTGTGAAATGTGCCCATAATGCACGTTCCTTTTCATACTGTGAGGGAAAATTTCACCATTATTTAATTTTGAAACAGTCACCAATTGTCATCAATTTGGGACATGAAGCTTGAAAAGTGTCTCCACTTTCCCTCAACCTTTCTCATCTGTTTTTCTGCCATATGCTTGGTCTGCGACATGATTTGGTGGTTGCTTTGCATTATGGCCTTTGAGATCACTGTGCGTAGATAAAGTGGTTTCTCCGCTGCTCTTACAGGGGATCTCTCCCTTGATGATAACTGAATGTGAGTGCTTTTTTTTTTTCAGTGGTTTCATTTAATGGGGACATTATGGTAGTTTTCCGTGTTTTTTTTTTTTCCATTTAGGGATTTATTTTAAAATCTTTACTGTGTTTAATTTGCAAAAACACACTGATCCACTTATACCCTCTGTTGCTGCAGCACCACTGTGCACACTGATTGAAAATAGGCTGTTTTAGGTTCTGTGTCTTTAGAGGGCCATACCACCCATTTTGCATGTTTGAGCCTAATATATTCAATTTTCGTAAGGTTACTGGCAATCATTTTCCAAAGGATAAAACCGTATTCAACTTTCCTGATATTTTGCAAAATGTCTTAATCTTTCAAAATCAAATATTCAAGCGATGCATCACCTGCTAATAGTTACACAGCCTTATGAAGTCAAGGTCGTTAAAATTTTCCGATAAACGCAGGTCTTCTTTTGGGACTACGTTCCCCAGTGGAGACAGACATTTACTCTGTGCTATTTATTGCGCTTAAACGCTAAAATTACAAAACTTCAAAAAAAAAAAACAAAAAAAAAAAACCTGACTATATGTCTGCGATGGTGGATTACCTATCCCAAGAACATTTCAAGTTTCAAGTTGATTTCAATAGCATACCAGAATTAACTGAAACCAATGGCAGCCTGGAAAGTGGGATTTTTTTTTTTTAATTCACCTTTCCAGTAATACACTTTGGGAAATGATTGTCAGTAACCTTGAAAATTGAATATATTGGGTTCAAACATGCAAAATGGATGGTATGGTCCTTTAAGGCTCCCTCCTGAAAATCCTGCTCTGTTCCGATTAACCTGCTGGCTCAGGCCTCAGCTGACAACACCCACAGACTGTGAAACACGGAAACACAGAAGCTTTCAGGGCAGTTCAGGACTTATGATTGGCTGACTGGATACATTTCTGCAGGCATGAACTTCAAGACAATGCTCAGCACACTATTATATTACTATAAAACAAGGTAAATAACAAAAACCATAATATATCCCTTTAAAAACTTTTTATAATTCTGATATTAAATGCCATTTGAGCTGCAGTGGAAATATGTTGATACAGCATCATGTAATTTACATCTGGCCAGTTGTTAATAAAGAAAAAATACATAACTGAAGCAGACTATAATAGCTGTTTTAACCAGTGGTAGAGTGTTTTAGTAATGTTTGTTTTCTTTTAATTTCCATTGCAGGATATATGTAAAGAGTAAAATGAAAGTACAAAGCTAAAATATTGTATTAAAAATGACATGAATAACTTGTACATTAACAGTGTTAGTTTGAAGTGACCAGTGATTAACACTCGAGCAACAATGACAGCAACAGTAACAACCATGACAATGCTTTGGATTATTTAAAAAAAGTCACAATCTTGAGTCTTGGTGACAGAGTGAATATGATTGTACACTCAGTTATTGTAAAAAATAAAATACACACACACACACACATTACTCTACGTTTACTATGGAAATCTTTTCTGTTAATAGTCATTTTAAATTATCAATCTTATATCAATTTTATCTGCATATTTTTAATATAATCAGTGTTATTATCATATCTATCAGTGTTTATGTACAGAACATATTTAGTCATATTTACTGTGTTTTTCTAAGATGGATACTATGATTGGGTTCAAATCAGAACTAAAAGTGATAACCAGTCTAGCAAACACGTTGCTAACTTTATAAATCTCCTCAAAGTGCAAGACTGTGATGGGGAAAAGTGCATGAGTCCTGCCGACAAATCACTCAACATGGCTGCTATCCAACTGTTTAAAAATTACCCACATATTCACACACCAGATCATGCTGATGGAGCAAGACGGGATTTGGCAAACACATCGATTACTCTTGATTCAAACATGATGGCACAACATGTTGAATGCTATGCTTCCCCTCCCCCTCGCTTATAGTTTTTTTCCACTACGGTGCCGAATTGTACCAAACCATGCCGAGCCGACTTCCTGCTTCCCTCTCCATTACACCTGTTGCCGACCATCAAGCTGAGATGTCAAATTTCTGGTGCTGCTTCTTGCAGTGGTCACCATTACACAAGCTGTGTTGACATTGTGATGCATGATTGATTCACATGGGTCGTCATAACAAGAGACAAGGCGCCATATTTAAAACAACTAATGGACAGATAATCTATGTCTTAATTTATGATTTGATTGTTTCTACTAGGCAACTGGAAATGACAGAATCCATGAACTAACGAATGATGGCAGATGAGATACTGGCGTTCATTGCTGTTTAGGCTTGTGTGTGAACGGGAAAGAGTATTGGCGAAGCTCGCCATGATGGGGATGGAGAAATCTTTGCAGCAGTGTCGAGAAAAGATTAAGATACTTTAGACTTTAACTTAACAATAGTATAAATTAGAATAAAGGACCACCAGATCAGACAGGAAGACAGAAAAAAAAAAAAAAAAAANAAAAACAACACACACCCACTGCTACCTGCACACGTCACTGACATGCTTTCTCAGGTGGTTCCCCTTCAACGGAAATTAAACCCAAGCTGTGCATGGATGTCTGCTTTGGTACGGCTCAGTATGGTTCAGGACAGGTTGACAGAGCAGTAGAAAAGCGCTTTTGGTTATTCTTTGTTTCTATATGAAGCAAAGTGAACTGTGTTGGAGCGTAAAGCTACAGACAGCAGTGTGTTACAGTGTAAGACTCTTGCTGCTTTACTCGCACTTCTTTTGGCCGACCACGAGATAACACATCCAAATCTGTAAAGGCTATGTGTTCTGCAGGGACATTTGCACAGACAGGAAATGTGATGAGCAGATGTGTTGAGCTTCTAAACTCTGCAAGTTTTTCCTCCTAGAAGCAAACTGATATTATCCCAAATTGCAGGGGCAGCGTATAAAAATCATGGAAGTCTGTTGTGTACAAATGGCGTCGCCCATGACGTGCGATTTTCCTGAGGAGGAGCTGTTTTTGTTTTCAAAATTTTTTAAGGCATTTCGGCACAATGCCTTTTCTTTTCCATGATTATGTGAGATTTCACGCCATGAATTATTTGTCATCTGGCTCTCTCCATGATCTTTCATTGATGTCTGTTGTACAGATGTTTGCATTTACGCTCTACTTCTAGCAGGTCCGCCATTTTTTTTAAATGCACAGAGCAAATTGTCAATTTGTCCATGCAGACCTGTGTGCCCTCGCGGACACGTCAAGCATAAAACAAACTTTATTTGACAAGAAATGTGTCACATAATTGTCCAAGTTGGCCATGCTTCAATTTCAGAGGGAGAAAGTTCATTAATAGAAAAGCTTCTGATAAATTGTTTAACATTTCATTAATTTGTTTTTTTTTTTTTTTTAACTGCCAAGATTTGGTGAATAGGTGTATGAGGTCAAAATATTAAAATCAGTAATTACCGGTACTTTTGGAGATGATTAGATTTAGACACCAATGAGAACACAACTATAGGTAACTCCAAATCCTTGTATTGACATGAAAGCTCCTTGCAACTTTTCTTTGTCTGGACATCATAAGCCACCAGTGATTCAGTTTCCTTCTTCTCTTCCTGGGACTAAATCTTGTCAAGTTATAATAGTCAAACTTCTACCTACTGGCCAAAATTTTACTTGTTCCCTGGCAACGCCGGCTTACTGAAAATTTAAAACCTGTTCAGCCCTGCAGAGCCAAACTACGGTAACTGCAAAGGTAATCTCTTTGCAATGAAAGTGTTATTGGGATGCTGACTGTAGATTTGATGGTATCAGTGGTTAGAAGTTTTGTTGTTATTGAATCTGCACCATCATCTTGATTTTTGGTCTTTAATGTGTTAAATGTAGCTTGCTTTTGTAGAGCACCATAACGGGCATCGTTGTTTGGAGGGACACACTGCTGAGTGTGGCTTTAAATCACCTGACAGACTCCCATTAAGGATGCAGCAACACAACAACAATTTTGGGTCACAACAGCCAAACATTTACATCCTCAACCTCATCACACACAAAATGGCAGTTCCACTTATTAAATACACACACACGATACAAGTTTCAAAACCCACCTGGAGCAGAAATCATTTTCACATACGACCAAGAGAACATCACGATCGATCCAGATGCTTCATGCATGCAGTGTGTGACGCGCCATAGTCCTGTTTACTAAGTGTTTGTTACAGGAGCAAAGAGAGATGTGTAAAAAATAGAACTACACGTAGCCTCACTACCTGTTCTACCTTTTGTCTGTCTAGTATGTTTGACTCAAATCTGTTCTTTTACTCTTTCAAACTGACATCATTTAAGGAGAGATTTCTGTCCTGAATCTTTTTTTTTTTTTTTTTTTTTAATTTTACACCTCCATCTCTGCTTGTGAAACATGCAGCTCCCACTGACAACTCCGTAGTAAATCTGTGATAAAAGTTGCTATTGAGGCATGTTAGCTGTCCCTTGGCTCATGGTTCTCTATTGTGTAGCGTGTTAATGAATATTTACAGTACCACAAAAAATGATCAGAGAGAGAGAGAGAGAGAGAGAGAGAGAAACCCTCCATCCATTTTGTCATACAGGCTTGGCACTGCTTCATTATTACAACGTAGACACGGCTTTCAGTAATGAAGGACGTGTGTGGGTGTCTGTGTGTATATTCGTGCGCTCCAGTTTCCCCCTCCTCCCCCTTGTCCTCCTCATCCTCCTCCTCCTCACTGAGTGGGGGAGCAGTCGTCTAGATCCAGCAGCTCTCTCACCAGTCTCTCTCCAAACTGTGCTCGGCTGTAGCGTTTGACAGCGTAGGCATCGGACATCTTGTAGAGGATGTACGCGTTGTTGATTGCAATGCTGATGCTCAACCAGAAGACCTGCTGCCAGGTCTTATTGGGCTTATGGAAGATGAAGTACCTGTGAGAGAAACATAAACTTTAGATTTATGATGCTTATAGAATTAGTGCTTCATTATAAATAATACAGGGAGGCTACGTGCTGGTGATTTATCATTTCTGGATTTAAATGACTTTACTGTGGACCATTTTAAATGCATGCTGAAAAGATTTTAATTTTTTGAAAGCCACGCGGTTTAATTTCATTTCCTTACAATATGAAAATCCATTAGCAGAATCTGGAAACTTGCAAGTCATGCAGACTTGATGTTCTCTGTGATGGATTACACGACTCAAGCAAGTGTCAAGAGTCTGTTTGATTTTCATATCATATAGAAATAAAAGGAAGCCAGTAGCTGCCTGTAAGATAGGAAAAATACATTCAGCAATACAAAACTCAGAGGGGTAGCTTGGAAAATGATTAGCTGAAATGGAAATTTGAGGGTCATTATTTTCAGTTTTGAATGTGTGTGGAAATCAGATGATAGTTCTTTGTTATATTGGAAGAGCTTTGGAGCATAATTAGCACCTTATTTGCATTTTCCAGGTGTCTGTGAGCGGTGGTTTTGGGTTTGTGTGTGGGGAAATACAATCTGGGTAGAAATCTCTTCAAACCAAATTGTTCCTTTTAAAAAACAGCTGGATGTGGATGAATAACAACAAAAACAATGGGAATTCATTAAAAAAAAAAAAAAAATTTAAAATGTCACCCCAATTTCTTACCATTGAAATAAACGGGTCTTAACTTTTCCGTGATGGTGTGTTTTATGAATCGCTTCCCCTACATGTAAAAAAGGAAATACTGTAACACCTGTTTCAAGGTAAACGCTAAAAGATGCCAGTAACAGGCATTTATGAATGAGAAAACATGGCTGCCTGATGATACTTGCACTTATCGACACGTTAAAGGACCATAC
This sequence comes from Lucifuga dentata, assembly GCA_014773175.1. NCBI lineage: Eukaryota > Metazoa > Chordata > Actinopteri > Ophidiiformes > Bythitidae > Lucifuga > Lucifuga dentata. The sequence goes on from VXCM01002296.1 coordinate 93,911, forward strand.
TGGTGATTTTGCATGTTTGAGCCTAATATATTAAATTTTCATACATGTAACATTACTGACAATCATTTTCCAAAGCATACTGGAACAGTGAATTCAATTTGTTTTTCCTACCTTCCAGACCACCATTGGTTTCACTTCATTCTGGTACACTATTAAAATCAACTTGTTGATATTTGAACATTCTTGAGATAGGCAATCCATCATTGCGAACAACACATGTATTCATGTAATTTTAGCATTTAAGCAATAAAAAGTGTGGAGTGATCTGAAAATGCTTCCTAGTGGTGCATTCAAGTGCTGGAGTCAAGAACTGACAACAGGAAACATTTTCAGATCACTCCATGCTTTTTATTGCGCTTAAACGGTAAAATTACATAACTTTGAAAAAAAACTGAATATATGTGTTGTTCACGATGATGGATTACATATCTCAAGAACATTTCAGTATCAACAAGTTGATTTTTAATAGTGTACCAGAATGAACTGAAACCAGTGGTGGTCTGGAAGGTAGGAATTTTTTTTTTTTAATTCACCGCTNACCAGAATGAACTGAAACCAGTGGTGGTCTGGAAGGTAGGAATTTTTTTTTTTTAATTCACCGCTCCAGTAGTATGCTTTGGGAAATGATTGTCAGTAACGTTAGGTGTATGAAAATTGAATATTTTAGGCTCAAACATGCAAAATAGCTGGTATGGTCCTTTAAATATGGCGCTGTGTTTCATGCATTCCGCCCAATATGTCTTATGTAAAGGATACATGATTTGTAGCAAATAAGCCCAAACATGCAATATCACTCGTATGGACATTTATTTTGTAACAAGCAACTTGCTTCTGCCAAGAGAATGTACCATACATGATTCAGACTTGTAGTCACAATGAAATTTTTAGTTTAGTTTAGCAACTTTAGTTACTATAAATACTCTTTGTCGTCCTAAATTGTGTTTTAGTAAAAGAAGGACACATACTTGCTGTACTTGTCGTCATATTTGCAGATGTAGCTGAGATGTGCAGCAAAAGCCTCCACAGCCAGGGGACACGGGATCTCCCCACTTTTCCTCTTAATGATCATACCTGAGAAAACACACACACACACACACACACACACACACACACACAGACCACAACTCGAGAGTCAGAGATGTACATTTTCATCTGTATTCATGTCAGCTTTCAAGTTCCAGAGGTACCCAAGCCTGTCTGAGTTGAAGGTACTTAGTAGCTGCTGTCAATAACTGTGGCTTTGAACCTGTTCAAGCCACTCACCCACTCTGCTCATCCCATTTGATCCTTCACACTTTCACCTTCTTTCCCAAAAGATGAAAAAGACTCTTAGCTTGAACCTACTGTGCCTCAGATGATGCTATATCCTCTGAGGGGGATTTTTTGCACAGCCAAAATAGTGGGCTAAAATTTCTCCAGTATAATTGACAGAAATATGTTGAGTTAGAAGAAGATTCAGTAAAAAAAAAAAAAAAAAAAAAATACATCGCCTCAGAGTTAGAGCTTTCTTTGCTAGACTAATGTTTCAATCAACTGTACAATTCCTGAATCAATTTCAAGTCACCAGATAACTTTAGAGTAGTGTCATGAGGGAATGAGGGACAAAAATATAGGAATACCAAGGAATAAGAACATAGAAAACATAGATATGCAATATTATTACTCCATCTTAAAGTGATCGCTGATTAAGATCATGGCTGACCTTGTTTTGTTGGAGAGTATGCGTTTGTAAGGAACCTGAAGTGTCCTTTGTTGTACCAGCTGATCAGTGACATGCTGCCTTTCATCATCACTCGTGATTGGCCGCGCTGTGCCAGCGTGGAGCCGCAGACCAGCATGCACTGGGGCAGGCCGGTGCAGTCGCTCTTCCTGGTGCTCAGCAGACCACAGCAGTAAATATCTGGACAGGGACAGAGAGACAAGTGTTTTCATTGTGCTATAACTGCATTCTGCTTCTGGTGTGAACCAAACCTGATGGAAAACCAAGGCTGTTTATCTCTCACGCAGCTGAAAAACTTCCTTTTCTTCATCGCCATCTCTGTCTTTCTCTGTCAGTCCGTTTCCACTCCTTTCTTTCTTACATGAATTACTGGAAGAGAGACAATCATGTGGCTGACTGTTGCTAATTTGGTGAAGTTCTCAATTTAGAGAATGATTTGTATCTCTGTACAGTGTGTGTGTGTGTGTGTGTGTGCATGCCCAGTCTGAGCTGCAGAGTAGTGCAGGGTAATTAACCCTGCTATTTAAATCCAGCATGAAAAGGTTGGAGGAAAATTGTGGAATTGGGAGTTTAACAGCTGAATATGTTAATTGATTCACCCACTTGGGATGACAAGACATTGATTTTATCTGGGCTTGTTTCTTTTTTGTGTGCTGCAACTCTGCTCGGTTGGCTGTAAAATTGTTTTTCATTGTTTAGTGAAATGGCATTTGTGATAACAAGAGTGTGAAACTTTTCATTTCGAAGCTGGAAGAAAAATTACTTCACAGTACTGATAGTAACCAAAGGGCATGGCTTCACTCGTTTATAAAGTTTCTAACATGATGACATAATTATTATATTGTATATATATATATATATATNTATATATATATATATATATATATATATATATATATATATATTGTATTGTATTATACAGTATTATTATATTGTATGAAAGAAGACATTTCGATGATCTCAGTGATGATGATGAAATCAAATAAGGTTTAGATGACCACATTATGATTATACTTTCATATTAAAACATGCCATGTGCATGAAAATCAGCTTTCTGTAAAAGAATCATTAAACAGAATTTCCTCCAAAATTACAGTAAATTATAAAAGGAAAAAACAAACATACAAAAAAAAACCAAAAAAAAACCCATTTCTAGTTAGGTGTTAAGCGGCATTTCTGAGCAAGTGTCTACTTAAAATTCATTGATGTGACCAGGCTAAATGCTCCCTTCTGAATGATTTATTGCACAAGTCAAATGACAGTAAATAGTCTTTTAAGGTGCATCCCAGTAGTGTTATGTCTAATATTTTCTAGTTGCAGTGCAATTAAAAATCCATTTTAACAAGTCAGTCTGACATTCAGGTTTTTCCCTAAATAAAGAAATCTGGCACTGGAATGAGAAAGTTCCACTTCTTATTGTCTGTTCTTTGGTTAAACCTTTAGTTTAAAAATTTTCTATAAATACTATCTTAAAACATGTCAGAATAAAGTAGATTTAGACACTTGTATGAATAAAATGACTTTAGATTCTTGAAAAATTCTTGAAACAAGTTGCTTTGTATTGAAAAGAAGATCAATGGCAGAGGAGAAGGGACAGAAAGAGAAAATGGCAGAAAGAGGAATATGGAGATGCATACAGAAGCAGAAGAGACAATAAAGCAAAAATGAAAAAAAAGTAAGAAAGAAAAAGAGAGCAGAAATACCATCCATCCATCCATCCATCCATCCAGTTGCTGTATGCTTCTGTACTGTACCTTGCTTGCTAAACTCGGTGAAGAGGCTGAGGCTTGTGATGGAGGGTCCGGTGAAGATGATGGTGTTCTTCCCAGAGATGTTCTGGCAGAGCTGCTTGGCCACCAGGCTGTGGAGCTGAGGTTTGTTCTTCAGGGTGGACAGACCATCTGTCCCCTGGCCCTCCTTCAGATGAACTGAGATCTGCAGAGTAAAGGGAAAGGGACGAAGAGTCTTCTTAGTTGATTATTGGAGATCTTGTATCATAGGTGACAGTTGGGCGTGATGCTGACACAAGAGCAAACCCCAGGAAATGTACAAAATGGAAAGGGTTCATCTTCTGGGGAGTAAAATGTTCTCAGTAAATGTCATGACAATCTGACCAATAGATTTTAATATTTCTTGTGGGCATGCAGAAGATTTGGCCTGATGGGGTCAACAAAGACATTAGGATTCATCCTCTGGGGACCATGAATGTTCAGATCAAATTTCATCTAAATCTGTCCAGTAGTTTTTCAGATACATCGTCATCAATCAAAATTCAGGGAATTTTGGGAAGTCTCAGGGAAGTTTTGACTTGACTTTGGTGCTAGAATGACGTTCATGGGATTATCATAATCATCAAGATTCATCTTCTGGAGACCACGAATAATCATAACACATTTCATGGTGTTCTAGTCAGTAGTTGTGAAGATCTTGATGTCTCATTGAGTTGTTTCCTGGCACTGATCATCCTACATGACTCACAGAGCTCAGCGTGCAAGCCATTATCAAATAAAATCAAATAGAAACACACACACACACACACATACACGCACGCACTTTATGACAGTCCAAGTGTCAACCTTGTGCTAAGAATTTCTGCTGTTGCTCATGAGCTGACTGGCATTAGTCTGATTAGGCACGATCTTCCTCAGGCCTAGTAGCTATTAGACTAAGTGGCCTGTGTGTGTATGTGAGTGCGTGCACGTGCACTGCCTACTGGAATCTCATCGATTCACTCCATTACCTCTCATTTTATTTCATAGTTTTTTTCTCCCTTGACACAATTCATTTAGAGGGAGAAGATCTCAATGCAGACACACATCAGCACACAGCAAACTGGTAAAGAATGACTAACTGCCAACGTGTGTTGTCACTATTTATGCTAATGCTTATTTGTTAAATGGACTGAATAATGGCTTTTAATTGAGCCTGGATATTTCTTACATAGCGGCCTGTAGTTTTTCACAGTAGTGCTCGTATGCGGTTCTGAGTTTGGGTTACTCTGCAAAATGAGGAATATTTAAGTTTTTCTTTATTTTATTTGACACAGAAACAGTATAGAGGAATTGTAATTCTGATCATGGTTGTTCCTCTCCAGACGAACAGAAATACAATTCTGGTCCACATCCAACTGGAAGGAAATTTTGATCCCTGCAGATCAGTCCTCTGCCTGAGATCTCTTCATTCGTTGCAGTTCAAAGCCCTTTTATTCACTGCCTCTTTCCAGGGTTCTGTTTTCTTATATGTTCTACGGTCTCCCCATGTTTGGTTCAGAAGAATAAAATTGTGGAAAAGTTACTTTCATACTTGAACAATAAAATAGCTGCTTCTGATGATCGGCCTACTTTTTGTGTGGGCATGTGTACGTGGGTGCTTGCATGTAGGTGGTTGGACTGAAGGACTGCAAGACTTACATGTACTCTGGCAAAAATATCTCATCACTTAAACAATCTATCAACGGTGGAATCATGAGTGCCATCGCTTCTAATTTGGCTGGTTGTCCTGTACTGAAAATACGAATAGGAGGATATAGCCTGAAGCACAAATACAACCTCTTGCATTTTGGGAATAATGTGTCATCATGTTTTTTTCCTTGGTGTGTAATTGTCAGTGTTGGCAGGAGCTGTCAGTCCTGCAGCGCTGGGCCTCAGTTAAATGCTTTTGTTATGTAAGATGGCACAGGAGTGGAAGGTTACAGTAAGGGCAATGTCGTTAGTGAGCAGAGTAGCTCCGTCTGTGTGAGATGTGAAAATAGAGATCTAGTCCTTAGCCAGAAGCTATCCTGGCTAAGGCTGATTTGGAGTTTTATATTGCATTTGCTGCACATATGGAACATAACTGTTTTATGCAACACAGTGAATTTATAAAAAGTGATTCTGTCTTTGTAGTGTTGGATGAATGAGACAGCTTGACAGTAAGATTTGAAGTTTGTGAGATGTAAACTCAATGTGTTCCTGAAAGCCTTTTGAGGCAGGCTGGAAACTTTTTCTTGTATTTTTAATGCTAAAATCAAAACAGAGACTCTCAAAGAGCATACACTTGTAGTTCTCTCTCTCTCTCTCTCTCTCTCTCTCTCTCTCTCTCTCTCCTTGCATTAAAATGCAGTCTCTCTATCTGGACACATTCTCTGAAACATTACATCTGATTCTGGGATTTGCATTTAACTTTGCATAAAAAGCATTCTAGTTATCTGGATTCTGCCTGCATTGTGATTGGATCTCAGGGCGACTCAATCGGCAGTTTTGGTAGTCTAAAAAAGCCGGTTTCTCCTACCTGCATCATGGACAAGCATCATCTTTTATTTTATTTTTAAATAAAAATAGATTATTGTGTGGGTGATCTCTGTCAGCATTACAGGTGCAGGTAAGGCCACAGCATGCTTCCTCCGACATGCCTGTCCGGCTGCATAAATGTAGATGTGATGCATATAAGTGCATTATTCCTAGTGTGAGATGTGAGTCACAACTGGCGCACACCATTTATACTATAGAAATATAGACACACAATTTAATGTCACAACATACAGGTTTTTGTATATATGCATTTCTCTCTCTGTGTGTGTGTGTGTGTGTGGACCGCCACCACTCTTTGAAGGACTTGACTACCATGATTTATTTATAACTAATTACTGCCTGTCAAAGAGGGGAAAGATCCCCATGAGTAAAATAAAACACAAAAAAGAAAGTAAAGACAAACAGACATAAACAAGAACTAACTATAGTAATCAGAAACCCCCTTTAAACTGGTCAAATCGGAGGCATCTGACAAAATTTGAAACTTTGACTCCATTTGTTGCTGCTACCTGACAGATGAATCCGGTGGAGGTGCACTGTCGAACCCAAAGACTGAACTTCCTCTTCTTCCTCTTCCTCAGCTCTCTTTCAGTGCAGGTGGTGATGAAGACTGGGTCCTCGTCTATCAAGGGCTCATGAAGAACCTGGAAAACACACACACTTACTATAGGAGCACCTGGATAAAAACACTTTTTTAGAATGAGGGATAACAGCAAAGTGAGGTTATATATGCACACACACATCTTGCACATCTTCAAACACGTTAGCAGCATTGGACAGTCTAATCTCCATGATACTCCAAAAACCGAGCCTAGACATTTCCCAGAGATGTCACACTTTCAGCCACACAATAAATATTTGCATTTCATATAACCTCCAGCTCTCCCTTCCTCCAGTGTTTTTCCCTCCTCTTCCTCCCTCTCCATCACTCATTTGAATAGAGCTGAGAGTAGCACCAAGCAGGAGCTCTCTGCTGCTCTCCGATAAACAGCAACAAGTCATTTCCTAGTCAAATATGGACTTGTGGATTAGACTGGTGTAAAATTAATGAGGCTATCTAGTCTCGTGATGGATGGCATCATTTCAACCACAATTATAATGGCCTTCAGAGGAAAATCCTCTAACTGCTGCACATCTGTTCACTTCCATTAGTGCAGCAGCATTTGGTGACCATGTCTTATGTACATTCATGTCAGAGGCCAGACAGCATCAGAAAATATAAATATACTGTATATATACAAATATAAACTTGCAGCACAATGTCTCACTTGCCCTTTCTCTCAATGCATTGTGCTCTAAAATGTTTGTGCGTGATCTGATTGTCTCACTTGCTCTCTAAATTCTTTGACCAATCTCCTCAATGCACAGTGTTATAAATGTGCCACAATTTCAGCCTATCAGAGATGGAGAAAGTAGCTTTTAAGTGGCTGGCTTGATAATCAAATTAGTAGTTAAAATAGGTAATCTGTGGAAAAATGTAAATCAAGATCACGTCTCACTAAGCTATCCTGTACTTCAGCACAAATTCCACTATCCTCCCTTTGTTTAGTTCTTGATTGCTGAAACCTTCCACCCATTCCTTCCTTCTTTCCTTTTGTCTCAGCCGTTACGATTGGCCAGATTCAATTTCTGATCTCTGTGGAGCAAGAGATTCATTCTGTGCCACTCCCACTGAATATCTGGGCCCACTCTGCCTCTGGCACAGAAAACTAACAGATAAGACAAACTGGCCTAGATAGACATGCACCCCATCACTGCTAATGAGACACAAAGTCTATCACAGCCGGACTGCCCTCATTCCTGTACTTTAGTCGTTTTTTTTTTTTTTTTTTTTTTTTTTTTAGATTTAAGTAGAAAACTAACTGTAAAACTAATTTCTAAACAAATTAACACAAGAATAAACAAAGGCAGTTTGTGTTAAAAGCCTGCATTACTGGCATCAACCTGACCCAACTGAACGATGATGCGATGAAATTTGGCAGGTAGCGTTCAGACCACAACCAAAGCAATCAACTGCTACCCTGAAATTAATCCAGTTTTTATGAGTCCAACAGTGGCTGATATGACACCCATTTTCATGTCACCATGGGTGTAATTCCTTTTCATTGTGTATACTGCCAACTGATAACTGTTATGATTGCTACAGATTGTTATGCTCAGTTTTACTCAGGTTGAAATATCGAGGTTGAGAAAATGATGGCGCTTATTTTTGTCTTGTCAACACATACAGATAATCAAGCCAGATAAAGACAGATAACAATGACAAGGGAATGCTGGTTTTTTAAATTCCAGCTTACCTGAAATATACAGTATCAAGGCTAGTTCCTCACTGTCTCGGCTGCATAAATGTAGATCTGATGCATATAAGTGCATGTCTCTCATGGCTACCAGCTGAAACAAGGATGTGATTGCACCTGTAGCTGCCCAAAAGCATGTTAAGATGCTCTAACCTGGCAGGGATTCACTGCACACACACACCACACACCTGTGTCTGTGAGGGCCTGAAGGTGCAGCTGAATGATTGCTGCAGCGAGTCCAGGAAGGGCTGGATCTTGTACAGGCCCTGATTGCTTCCCTGTGACGGCCGGAAAGCCACAATGTGGAAGTACTTGAGGATCTTCTCGAAACGAGCCTGACTCATCTTCAGGGCGATGCTCCTGTTGCTGAAGAAGCCGGAGCTCCAGATGCTAAGCACCGACTCACAGCGGTGCACGCTGGTGGAGGTGACGAAGCCCAGGAACGCCTTCATCTCTTGGGCCGTGACAGGACGCCAGCCCTCATCCGAGCCAAATCGTTCCTGGAACTTCTTGGCATACATGTTGGTCTGAGTGACCATGTTTTGAATGCAATTGTCTGGGACGAAGAGTTGGAAGAAGTCCAAGGCTGTGGCACTGGCTGGCATCTTCTGGGTAGGGCCTGAATTAGGAAAAAAAGCAAATGGGTACTGTAAGAGATGAAAATAGAAAAGGACAGAGAGAAAGAATGATCCACATCGGCTATCTCAAAATCTGTCACTAAATCACAGTTCTGATATCAGTACCAGGCCTTCAGTTTGATTGACTTTATGCTGATGCACACAAATTGTTTCTTGGTTACGCAAGATACATTCTCATCTCAAGAAGAAACAGAAACTGTAACAGCATCTCTTAAGGAATCACTGGTAATGAAGGTCCACATTACGTACCACTACAGATAATGTCTAGTCTTTCTCATAATTTAGACTCCGCGGCTTACAGTGTGAATGTCACAAGCTCAGGGCAGAAGCTGCAATGTTGACACAACATGACAGCCACTATGCTGTGATTCTTGTCACATTGTGGCGTTTCTATGCTTGTGGAAGGTTTCAGCATCTTGTCATTATAGCATTACAGTAGGCAGTGAGTCAAAATACATGCTACACCGTGTTCTCATGTAATCCAGGAATCTGAAGTTAAACTGTAAGTCAGTAAAGAAGCAGCTGATGAGAAACATGTTTAAACAGCTAAATTTGCCTTCTAGACCAATTTATAAGTGTAAACTTATAGATTCTCAGACTGTGTTGGTAGAGAGGTAAACAGACCATATTCTTGCTAAGCAAATGTGTACCGTTTCCTTTCTCTTGGAAATTGTCCCTCCAAGCATTTAGGTGCTTCTCACTGATGCCATGCAATCAATTCTCAGAGTATTGACAGGCTGGTTGTGTTTGTTTAGTAAAGTGATGAAGATTTTTTTTCTCTAATTGTTGAATTAGAGTGAGAGAAACTCTTGACGGTGAGCAGAACAACTTCAGGCTCAATTAAACACCACAATCTCTCATTATCTCTGAGCAGTGTAGAACAAGTCAATCTCCTTTTCTCCTTTGTCTGACTCTCTCACTCTTCCAATCCTTTTCTGCCCCGCCATCTATCTTTGGCCAGCTCTTACATAAAAAAAATAATCAAGGATATTATAGTGATCTCTTAATGCCAAGATAAACATGATATTTAAAAAGAACTTGAACGGTTTGCTGTGGCAAAGGAAGCAATTGCAACTGTGAAGCGAGAAGATTACAAAAACACAGATCAGCCCACACACTCGATGCTGGTGGACGAGATGGCAGTAGTGGCCCGAGGCAGAGCTGATTCGCATTCCATTAGATTTGAAAGCTGAATGTAAAATCCAGCGTGACTTCCTTGGAAGCAGCCACTCCTCGATAACAACATCAACAACAACAGATGGAAGAACCACTGAAGTAAAATGACTCACCTGAGCTCATCATTGGAATAAGCCAAAAATATGTAACCCAAGGAAATACACATCACTTTATTATGGATATGGAATTATTTCATCTGCTGTTGAGAAAATAAGACAGAGTTCTCACACCTCTGCCAGTTCCTTTTCAGTCCAGACTATACTGCTCTGATGCAATTGGAGCAAAGATTTCCAAAATTCTACTGTCAAAGCATTTATATTAGTCTATGTAATGAGTAATTTACCCATTACTCAACTCCATCTATCTTACACATACACATCAAGACTTAGTACCTCTAGACTATCATCTACTCTAATATCTGCTGCCTCATGGAGCTTTTCTAAGCCATGGAATTAAGAATAACAGATTAAAGGGTATTTGGACTGAGATAAGCCCTTCTTGTAGACTAAACTAAGCTGTGTTTTTAACAGAAATTACAGATATGTACACATGATAGTCTTATGATTTCATGCCATTCTGACTTAAAGGGTTTTCCCCAGATGAAGATTCCTAGCAGCAAAATAAATAAGCAGAGTGGGGGCTTAAAAAAAAGAGAGGCAGAATATATTGAACAGTCAGTGATTATACTACGATAACTTACTGCAAAAGGTTTGAATGAGCCTATTATCACATTTCACTCAGTAAGTGTGCGATTTATCTAAATAACACTGTCATGGTAAAATAAGTAACAAATGGGAGAGCAAATAGACAAATGGACAGACAGACAAACAGCTGGGTGGAGAGTATCTGTAAAAACCTATCAGAGCCACTTTGCAAAGTGAATGAATAAATAACCCTTTAATTCCTTTTAACGTCACAATAAGCTGGTTACATAATCTGTGATGTGGATGTAGCATGCTCCGTAATCCTTGGCTTGATCCTTTGCTACTCCACCCACTAAATAATCTTACACTATGATGAGAATAACATATCGCTTGTAAGTCTGATCTCATGTTATTTTTATTTAACACCAAGCCCATCGTGGTTTCAAAATCAAGGAGTTGTGGCCAAACAAGCCTAAACCCAGTTGAAATCATCGTGTAGGCTATGAGAGGTTTTCAAGTTTGATGCAATGCATTCTGATGGTGGCTGATGATTTATGTACGGGGCGCACAGTCTCCTGAGAGTGGAGCCGTCACATTTACTCTGCGTCTGTGTTAGCACTGTCACAGCAGTGAGACACATGGACAGACAGACAGCCCATTGGCAGAGAGACAAACAGGCAGGCAGGTACAAAAAGACAAGCCAGGTGGCAGACTGACAGAGAGATTCCAGACACATGCAGACTTGATAAAAATATCGCTGGTAAGCCAGATAGACCTATTAGAAACCTCACCCAGCTTAAACCATTCACTATCATGTCATTAAACAAAAGTGGAAAAACACATTTGTGCATGTATGAGGAAGCTCTGGATGCAGTTTAATAAAATCAGAGTTGAAATATGGTCTTGGGGGTTTGAAGTTTGATTTAGTTCCCCTGCAACCATCCAGCCAGGCAGCTCTTAATCATCTCCACCTGCATGCAGTTTGTCAAGATCACAAGTGGTCAGGCAAGTGGGTGTGACCACTTGCCTGAGCTTGTGCAAACAGATACTAACTGTATGTTAACACGTCTCTCAGTGCACCAGGTTATACAAAGTAGACACAGCTGCTAGTTCCAGAGCTTAAGTCAACAAAGCTGAAGGAGTCTAATACAAAACAGGAGAAAGTGGGATGCAGGAACCCAGAACATCCTGTAAGGTTTTTCCTCACCATTTGAGTGAAGAGCTCGGAAACCATTCATTTAGGTTCAGTTTATTTTGTAATAAGGAGGCTGGAGTACCTTGATTCCCTTCAATTCCAGAACCTAAGCGTAAATGTAATTTCTGTAATTTCATTATATGTTACGTATAATGACAATAAAGCTATTCTATTCTATTCTAAAAAATAAAAAGGCGTTCAGGGTTTTATTAGGTGCAGTTGTCTGGCGAACCTGCTCATCTAGCTTTGAGAGGCTCCTGCTGTTACTGACTCAACTTGAAGCACCATACAGCTTCAACGGAAGAGACCAAACTTCAAAAATGCTATTTCATGATCAGCCAAACATATCTGGACTTTTAGTTTTAACTACAGAGAATAATGCTGTTTTGCAGATTCGAGCAGATTGCCAAATTTTAATCAGATCTTCAACCTAATTCAGTCTGAGTACATTTTGCAGTGGTTTCCTGCCACTTTAATGACACAATGGCAAGCTAATGCAGTAGGTTTTGCGTTTGAATGCTCAGACGTGTGTTTCAGCATGTATTTGTGTGAACAGAATGGGGCTAGGTCCATGCTGGCTTTGCCTAAGCCATATGCTGGCTCTCCTCCCAGAGTGCAACAGTGCAACATGCCAATGCTGAGACAGGATGGCAATCCCACCAATTACCTCTGCCTGAGCTGAGAGAGAAGAACCAGGAGAGGAGAACTAATCCAAGCTGAGACTGGCACAAAAGGAGCCAAACTCACTCCCTAGTGCACCATATACTAGTGGTACAGTAATGGATGAGCAAAAGTGTTCTTAAAAGACTGAGAGACTGCAGGGAGATACACAGACAGGTGTACGTTGTACTGAGTTATTACATAACAGCATACCTAATTTGTGAGCTGAAGACAGTGGACATTTATCACAAAGACAGAATGATATAAAGAGAGCAGTGTGGGTGCGTGTGTCTGTTCAACTGTGATAATTCACACTTATTGTGTGAGCAGAATGCGCTCACACACACACACAGATAGACACACACATCACTCACACTGGACCCACAAAAAGGTCCTTGAGTGTCTCATGCCCCAGGTCAATAGTTATGCGTGCATTTAATTATCTTGGTGCAGGCAGGGAAAGGCCAGCACTGGTGTGTATTTGTGTTTGCATGTGCCTGTACTGTGCACACATATAGAACATGTATATGTGGATGTGTATTTTTTTAAGTGCATGTAGAGCCAGGGGGCAGACACCATGCTGTCTCTCTAAATTATATGGCATGTCTCTCTCTGCCCTGCCTTGAATCAAACACAGACACACATACTCACACACATACACACAAGCACACACACACATGCAGGCCAGCATGTACACCACCAAGGGGTGAAGTATCAAAGCTTTCAATTTATGAAGGCAATTACCATTGCAGTATCAGGCTTCTCTCTCTCTCTCTCTCTCTCTCTCTCTCTCTCTCTCTCTCTCACACACACGCACACATTATACTTGTACCACAGCAAAATAGTATTTGTGTGATCCTGGTCGACTTGAAAAATATCACCCTGGATTCACTATTTCTCTCCCACTTCACAGCCATCATGTGTAGATCATCTTGTGCATCACGTCTCACCATATGTCTCTTTGTACGGCGGCACCGTGACATCCTGCAGAGTCTCCATCCATCCGTCCTCCTCTGCCTGACTGCGGGACAGTGATCCGGGTGGACCGGCTCCGCTGCTCCCGCTGCATCCTNCCTCCTCTGCCTGACTGCGGGACAGTGATCCGGGTGGACCGGCTCCGCTGCTCCCGCTGCATCCTCCCGCTCCCCCGCTGTGCCCGCTCTCCTTGTCACCGGAGCTCCGTTTGTGCTGCTGATGCTGCTCCTCGCCTGCTTCGGCTATGTAGTTATCAGAGTCGGAGTCTCCGGAGGTGCTGTAGAAGGGATTGTCGCTGCTGTCATCTCCGGACTCGCCGAAGACATCATCGGATATCTGCAGGCTCTCGTACCGAGAACGGGCCGCTTCCAGGAGAGACAGCGCCTTCCTCCCGCATTCCGCCATCTCTCTGATGATACGCTGCTCTCCTCTCCTCCTCTCTTTTTCTTCCTCTCTCTCGCTCTCTCTCTGTCTCTCTCTCTCTTTCCCTCTCTCCACGCCTGATGAACAGCGTGCAGGTGCTCACGATCTTGCAGCGTAAGGAGATGGGAGTGTGGTTGGTCCTTACAGTCTCTCCTCCCGCGGCTATTATAAATGATGCTCCTACCTCCCAGGCTGGGATGCAGACTGCGCCCGGCGGTCAGCAGCGTGATAGTCCGGGGAGAGCTGTCCTCTCCAAGGGTACTTAAATATTTCCACTCCCCTGCTCTACCGACAGAGCTGCACACTGGTCACAAATTACCAGTTAGCATCCGGGTTGGGCGACCAGCGATTTCTCCACACAATGAAGAGTGGCTGCCGCTGCATCACCTGACACCATCGCCCCGCTCTGTCATCCAATAAGCGTTTACAACCAAGCTGCTGGAAAATTAGGCTTTGGATTTTTTTTGTTTTTAAGGAGTGAAGATATAGAAATTCCAAAAATTATGAAAGCTTAGAATAATGATACACATATTGATCATTTAGAAAAGAAGCACACACTGACCTCACCCACTCACAGTCCAAATTAAGTTAGACATCTTTACAATTATTTGCACTTAAATACAATTTAGCCACACCATTTTAACTGTTAGTCTGCATGCTGTAATATAAGGGAACTCCCAACTCCAACCTGAGTCAATTCCCCCTGTCTACCTGTAGAGGGCGCCGTAGTATAACTGGAATCATGACTTCTTCCTCGTTGGTGCCTTTGCCATGTTTGCGGAAGCTTGTTTCCTGACTGTGGCAGCTACCTGGAGGCTTGCCTCATTTTTTGACTAAATGTTACTGGGTTTATAATTCATTATGAATCTACCAAAGGGACCAGATTCTTTGTGCTTCGACAAGGACGTTTTTATGAAGGTGAGAATATGATAACGTCACATTTAACACGCTGGCTAAAGCTATCGATGAAATACCTGCTAGCCCTGCTCCCAAAGTAATTATAGTCTCTAGCGAGGGACTAAAGTTAAACTACATAATTTATTATTCGTGATGATAAATTTACAAACGAGGATAAAACTTTAGTGGTTCTGTGTAAATATAATTTTCACTTGGTCATTCTGTGTCTTGAGTCTGCCTGTATAGCTTTATGTGATGTAAAGCCTGAAATGAAGAAAAATCAGGTCAGACCTTTTCCACATTTAATGACGTTTTAACCAAGAATTCAAGTAAAACATTACTACTTAATAAAACTATGGTACCCTGGCTGTGTGCACACATCTTTTATGGAGCTCTAGCTGTTTTCCTAGTTCACCACAAATCAGTCGCTCTCAGTTAAAGTGATTAAAGATAGGTAGATCACCGTGAGTAACATCATCAGTAAGAGGCAAAAATGTGGCGCCAACAGGGTACTGCAATTTTATTCTTTTGTAAAAGTGTGTTCAGTGGAAAATGCTTGTACGTGATTTTTGTTGATTTCAGATTTGCTTCATGAAAAAACTTGCAGTAACGGTGTGTGAATGTTTTCTATTCAGTATGCATAATACCTGAATGTCTGGTTTTGTTTTTGGCCTATCTACAGGATGACTTTGACGTTGACCAGTTTGTGGCAGAGTGTCGGAAGCAGGTCCAGCTGGAGGAGCTGAGAGAGGACCTGGAGCTCTACTATAAGCTGCTGAAAACAGCCATGGTGGAGCTCATTAATAAGGACTATGCCGACTTTGTTAACCTCTCAACCAATCTGGTCAGTTGGAATTGTGGAATTATTGTTGCTCATTAGCACTGCGGTTAATATCTTTTCATTGTGGAAAGTTTCATGTTTTAGGAGTCTCAGCTGTCATTTCTCTGAAAATTGTTATTATACAAAGTTCTGAACCTGACACATAAGGAAGCGAGGCTGTAATGTTTTTGTGGAAGTAACATAATTCCCTAAATGTTTAGGCCCCTCAATAAACATTTTAGGCCATAAAAGTTCCAGATACCCAAAGGTCTGTGAGTTATACAGGATGAACAAACTTGGCCAATGTGCAGTTATTATATACGCAGACTGCTGTTCATGGCTTTTGAACTAGTTCAGCAGCATCCAACCTGCTCACCTGATTGGGTTTTAGCTGGAACCTGTTTCCTTCTCAAATGATGACCTCTTATTTAGGAGGACTGTGGAGAAGAAAAGGCCTTGAATGAAAAGGCCTTCCAGCACTGTTTGCAGATTTGTGTGAAGTTACTGTAGAAAGAGGCTGAAAAATAAATAATTGCATCACTTCTGAGTTCCATCTTCTACAGAACTTATCAAACTCTCATTTGGAATATACCATGTGGTGTATATTTTTGTGTAATAAACCTGATGGTATGAAGGCAGACTGTCCCTAACCTTTTACTTCTGTCTTCTTGTCTCAGGTGGGGATGGACAAGGCCCTCAATCAGCTGTCTGTGCCACTGGGACAGTTACGAGAGGAGGTTATGGTACGTGTTGTGTGGGTGCGTTTGCTTCATTCCTGTCACAGAGTATTTATGCATGGCAGCTGACTGTTTTCTATTCCAGAGCCTGCGTTCCTGTGTGAGTGAGGTGATTCAGGCCATAGACAACCAGCTGTCCAAGCAGGATGACCTGCAGAAAAAGAAGGTTTGGCTCTTCTGACCTCTGAATATCCCCGAATTTTATTTTTAAAATTCAACCATAAATATATTTTGGATGATCTACATGGAAGTAGGCTATTACAGACTTTAACAGAGTATCACATGATGTTGTTCATTCACCAGATATGTGTACTGAGGCTGATCCAGGTAGTTCGCTCAGTGGAGAAGATTGAGAAGATCCTCCACTCACAGAACTCTAAGGATTCCAGCTCTCTGGAAATCAGCAGGTAGGAAACAAACTGAATAATAGACCCAGTGGGAGTCATTTGGCAGATAACTATAAATGCAGAACATGGGCATAATAATTCATTTCAAAATGTGGTCCAATCAGTGGTGAGAAGTAGGTTGCCCATTAATAGATTCGGAGAAATAAAATTAGCTAGAAAGATCCCTTCATCTGTAACGTACTTGTTACAGAAAGCTCAAATTAATTGAGCTTGATCACTGCAGGAGGGTGTTGCTAAGTGTGTGTTTGTGTCTGCAGTCCTTTGTTAGCAGGTCAGATCCTGGAGAGGATAGCTACAGAATTCAACCAGCTGCAGTTCCACGCTGTGCAGAGCAAAGGCATGCCCCTGCTGGACAAAGTCAGACCAGTAAGTGAGACTGAGTCGATTAGTCAGACGGGCTGATAAATCAATAGGCAAACAGTGAATCAATCACTTGGCTTGCTGCTCTTCCATCAGTGCTGCAATTATCTGACAAAGAAAAGCTGCTCCTGTGCAGTCTGTCTGAGAAATGCTAACATTTCCCTTATTGATTACAGCTTCCACTTCAATTCATGATTCAGACTGGAATATATACTGCTGTAATACTTTAGACACTCAGTGTTTAACTGTGTATGTGTTTGTCCTCTGCAGCGTATTGCAGGCATCACCTCCATGCTGCAGCAGTCTCTGGAGGGCCTCCTGATCGAGGGTCTGCAGACATCCAACGTGGACATGGTGCGCCACTGCCTCAGGACTTATGCTACCATCGACAAGACTCGAGATGCTGAGGCCCTGGTAGGACAGGTCCTGGTTAAACCATACATGGACCAGGTAAATTAATAACACATCTTTTGTGGTTTTAGGTTGCAAAATAGTGATCACATTCAAAACCACGAATTTCCCACCAGCATAATTTACCAAAATTTATTTAGGTTTACTGATGTCAAGCCATGAAAGCAAGTTGAGGGAAAGATATAACATGGTGTTGGTTGTTTACATGATTACGGGATGTGCTGAATAGCGAAATGTTGTGTTTGCTTTGGAAAACTCGATAACCAGGGGATGTATTAGAGCAGCAAGTTCACAAATACTAACTGCAGTAGCAAATAGTTAATACAGCAAGAAAATGTACTATCCAGGCAGATACTGACCTTACTAAATGTAATGTCAGCATCTTATAACATGCTTTGACTTAGAGTCAGCATAAACGTCTGAAGCTCTCCTCTAATCCTTTAGGTGATAGTAGAGGAGGTGGTGAAATCAAGTCCAAACGGTCTCCAACTGATGTATTCCAGACTGCTGGAGTTTGTTCCGCATCACTGCAGACTGCTAAGAGAGGTGACTGGAGGAACCATATCCAGGTATTCATGTTATTAAAATAAAAAAATCACCTTGCCTGTATGGAAAGATATTTTGCTCTGGAAATATGCATGAATATGCTTAACATGGTTGTTTGCTTCATTTTCACCCCAATAAACATGGATGTGCATGAAACAATCAACACTATGATTAACATACTTCTTACCAATGAGCTCACTTCTCTCTCTCCCTTTCTTCAGTGACAAAGCAGACATAGTACCAGGATATGATTTCTTGGTCAACTCTGTGTGGCCAGAGATGATCAAAGGGATCGAGGAGCGGATGGCCTACCTCTTCAACCCTGGAAACCCGGACATATTCTATGAGGTAAATCTAAATGTCACAGAATTGCAAAACCAGTACCTTTCTTTGCACTTTTAAGTCTTCCTCTGTGTTTTTTTTTTTGTTAGTTATCGTTTGTAGTCTCATCAGCACGTCTGCTCTGTCTTGTGGTTTTTTTTCTAGCGGTACACTGTGAGCATGGAGTTTGTGCGGAAGTTTGAGCGTCAATGCAGCTCACAGGCCAGTGTGAAAAGGCTCAGAGTTCATCCTTCATACACCAGCTTCCACAACAAGTGGAACCTGCCTGTCTACTTTCAGCTACGGTACAATCACCTCAACACAACCTGAACTTTACACGCAGCCTTTAGCTTAACTCGTGTGTACAGTCTGACGTCCTTTTCCAAAGGAAATTGAGCTTTTTTAAACTGTAGGCTACACTGTAACATGTCAGGACCGGATAGAAGCACAACTCTCATGCGATACTTGGCGTCTGCCGGGTGAGACTGGAAGTTACATATGATAAACATGTTGAGATTATTTACAGCATCAACGGCGTCTCTTGCAGTACTGTTAAGCTGTTTATTTCGTCTTCAGCATGGTTGGAGTGCAGCTCTGATTTCTGCATCAGACCAATTTCAAGCCATTTCATGGTTTGTAAGAGACATGATCTAGGTGCAGAATTTAAAGCGTCACTTTATGGTTTCATGTGATTGGTTCGCACGCTGTTCACAAAAACGTCTTGACTTTATATCACCATAATCTTGTGCATCTTGTGCCTTTACTGGCAACATACCGTGAAGTGTAACGGAAATGTTACTTGATCATACTGAGTAAAATTATTAGCACTACTTTTACGGAAAAGTGCATCAGGATCGTTTTTAAAAACGAGGCTGAAGTGTTAAATTTCCAGCCAATTAACACAACGGGGTGCACCTCAAAATAATAAAGTTAAGAAAATATACCTGGTTTTTATCGCTCATTTGTTTAAAAACTACAGAAACTTCTTATTTTGTCATCATCCGGATTGTTCTACCAAAAGTAATGCCTTGATTTGAATTTAAAATCAAACACACAGCTTTAGCCTACTCACTTCTTGTATTGCATGTACATTATTGTAATGGTTCATGGTGGGATTTGAGTAGATATGTTGTAAGCCCTCAAATTTTGATTTCTCAGCTTGTATGAATATTGTCAGACATCAGCAAAACTGGAGATTGTTGTGCAGCCGTGTTTTTAAAAATTGAGAGTCTCTCTTTACAGGAATCTGGAAAACTGCTTATGGAGGGCAGTTTCATATGAATGATGACAATAAGCAAAATGTAAAGGGGAGAATGTGTGTCAGCGTAGTGGTAAACTGAACCTTGACTGAGTGGCTATTGATCTGAGCGAAACAGCAGAGAAGTTGTACATCGTGTATTCTACTGTTTGTCAACCTCCCACTGTCCCCACAAACACTACCCACACACACACACACACACACACACACTGTAATATATAAGACAGATTCACCTTTGCACATCATGAGATTGGGGTTTATGTGTGCATTTCACAATACAAACATCCTAGACAGCTCAGTCTTTGTGGAAAGTCCATAATTTTCAGTGTTTCATGCCATGAGTTAGTGTTTGTAGTTAAAGGACTATACCAATGATTTTGCATGTTTAAGCCCAACAAATACTACTCAGATACACATTACTTAAAACCAATTTCCAGAACAAAATAAACTTATTTTAGTTTTCTTGTGATTTTTTTCAAATCCTGTAATCTTTCAAAATTCAGGTGATACAACCACCTTAAAATTCAATGTGTCACCTGCTAACACGTACATCAAATGTAGAAGGGGCATGATTGTCAGCAACGTATGTGGGTTGTATGTGTTGGGGTCAATCATGCAAAATCATCGGTACGGTCCTTTAAGATCTGATGTGATTCAGACTACACTCACAGGTGGATATATATATATATATACATACATTTTTTTTTTTTTTTTTNATTTTTTTTTTTTTTTTTCTCAAATCTGTTTTTGTCTCCCTTTCCGCTGTCTCAGGTTCAGGGAAATAGCAGGAAGTCTGGAAAATGGTATAAGTGATGGATTAAACGCAGCTCCAGGTAAAAATTTAGCTTCTTTCATCAGTGCCGGTAAGTTTGACTCTTTCTAGCTGCAGTAACTGTATGTTTGTGTGTGTGTGTGTGTGTGTGCAGAGGGCAGTGCGTACCACCTGAAGGTGTCTGACGTGTTGTGGTCCTGCTTGGTGAGATGCTGGTCAGATAAGGTCTACCTGTCCGCTCTGGCCCATCGCTTCTGGAAGCTCACGCTGCAGCTCTACTCACGATACGCCAAGTTCCTCGACGAGGTAACCAACAGGCTGAATTTTAATATTGTGGCAATCTGAATCGGGTTTTGATGTTTCGATTAAATCCTTAACTGACACTGTAGGACAGACATTGTTAATATACAGAGCATTTTGATGACGTAAAGTGATTGGCACTGAAAATTAAAAGAGCAATTTGGCATGTTAGAGCCCAATGTAAACAACCTGCATACACGTTACTGACAACCATTCCCCAAAACAAAACATACAAAAACTTCTGTTACTCAGTCCTAAATTTAAAGCCCTACAATTTAAATAATATATAAAATATAACAAGACAAAAAAAAATAGTATTATCCCAAATTATTATCCCTTTTACTGTTTATACTTTTTCTTATTTTGATGTGTGTCCATATAGGTACTGACGAAGACTACGCCCCCTGAGGTGCCTAAAGAGCCAATCAGGCCACTGCCCAGCTCAGCCTCCTCCACCTCCAGCCGAACGTCATTGGACGAAGCCGGCAGCGAGAGCGGAAGTCCCACCTCGCTGTCCACCAAACAGCTGGTCTACATCGCAGCCGACACCCAAAAACTGCAAGAGCAGGTACATAAATACACACATAAACCTTTTACACACTTAAAGTTTATTTAAATACATGACATATAACAAAATGACTTCTCAATGTGCTTTTGGAAAACGTTATTTTGACATTATGTGAAATTTTAAAAACTGTCCCATTTTGAGAGCTTGATTTTAGCTGTTTAATTTGTTAAGTGTAGTTGGTTTAATTCTCTTGTTTTAACACTGACAGTCGTCTTATCACTCTCTTAGATCCCTGAGCTGTCAGAGATGGTCCGACTGAGGTTAGAAGCCATCGGATTCAAAAACTTTGCTATTGTGGAAGGTAAGCGACCCGTGCAGGCTCGTCTGATCTGACTCTTTTGTCAGAGAATGAGGAAAAACAGTTTTAAGACATTTAGCTTAACACTTGTTGCAAAGTAATCTGCATGTCTCTGAGCAGAGATTTTAATAATGGTCTCAGTCACCAAATAAAATGATTCCTTGACTCAATCACAAGTGTAAGTCTGTACTTGTACATTTACTCATATTCTTTTCTGTGTCAGATGCCCTATCAGACTCCAAGGCTCATCTGTCAACTAGCATCCTGACTCTCAACGCGAGGATGACCCAGCATCTGACTGAGCGCTGCTGCCGCTTCCTGAAGAGTGCCTCTGAGGTTCCACGCCTGTACCGCAGAACTAATAAGGTCAGCTAGTGTTGCATCACAGCAGCAAGCAAACACACCGTGTGTTCAATAATGAAAAACCTGCTGCTGGCAATGTCCTTGCTGCTGTGATTCATCATTTGTGAATCAAACTGATTGGCTTGGAGACAGACAAAACAATCACCATTAAACATGGATGTCATGCTCAACTTTATCCCCCTTGAAGCTAAAACAACTCTATATGCTGAATATCTGCTGATAATGAGTCTGAGCAATATCAAAATTATCCTGTGTAATGCACACTTATACAGGGTTTGCCATACATTGGTGAAACTTGGGTAGCCCACCTAGGTTTCTGAAGACCGCCCAGATTTCACGGGACGACCCAGCCAAAAACAATACAACCCGACACTTCTGTCACACACTGACACGTGCCCATACATAGGCTGTACTTGGGTGGCCCCAAGAAAGTGAAAGCGGAGAAACCGAAATCGTCAGCCCGTCACATGCCGCGCCACCCACAACCACAAATAAATTTTCAACCTGTGGGAAGCAGTGCATGTATGTGTGTGTATATATACACACGATATACTGTATATTGATATATATTACCCCGACATGATCCTATTCTATTGTCTCAAATGGAAATATACATATACTGTACAAAAATAGAAATATAGATGTCGCAGTTCATCTTCTCGCTGTGTGTGTGTGACAGCAGTGTCGCAGTTGTATTTTTTTAAGGCTGGGTAATCCCGCAAAACCTGGGCAGGTCTTCATTTACCTGGGTGGGCTGCCCAAGTAAAGCCTATGTATGGGAAACACTGATATAATATAGGCCTACATTAACAGTAATAGTAATGCAATTTAGATATGCTTGACAAATAAAGCTTGTAATGCAGTTTTCCTTTAATATTTTCCATGATATTCTCTTTAATGGCCTGTAGTATTTTGTACAAAACCCAAGGAAAAAGCAGTGTTGAAAGATTCCAACAACCTGTCTTCTCTCCCAGCATCAACAGAATACTGAAATACAAACCTAACAGCAGCCCTAAACAAGCCGTGTAAAAAGTGTAAATCTTTGCTAGCAAGATGTTTGCAAAGAAATCGTTTGGCATTTAACATTCTGCTTTGTCCCTGGACAGGATCTGCCAGCGCACGCATCAGCGTACATGGACAACGCCTTACGTCCGTTACATCAGCTGCTGACGGACTCAACAGGGCTTGTCAATCATTCTACAGCACAAGGTTGGCTGCGAGTTGCGCTGTGTGACTGCACACAGAGGTGAGCTCTCACACACACACACACACACACAAACTGCCTCGCGGGCAACAGTGACATTTGTGCTTCCTACCTCCATTTTCCATCTTTGTTGACTTGGCTTTGCTTTGTTTGCAGGTACTACGAGACCATCTCTGAGGTGCTGAGCTCAGTCAAGAAGATGGAGGAGAGTCTGAAGCGACTGAAGCAGGCCAGGAAGGGTACAAACACAACGAGCACAGCAGGAGCTAACGGTGGACCCACAGATGACAGCAAGATCCGCCTGCAGCTGGCCCTGGATGTAGAGTATCTAGGAGAACAGGTGGGTGATGCTGTGCAAGTACACAAACACAAAAAAAAGCACATTCATGGACAGTCTGCTAAATCTGTCATAACAATGCAGAAATACACGTTGAATTTGCAGTTACGGAAATTAACACTATTAGAGAACAGGGAAGCTGCTTAAAATATGACTAAAATATGGTCAAATATACTTATAAAACAGAAATTTCAAAATGAAAGTTCTATTAATACCTAGTCTTAATGAAAGCCTGCTTCTCTATTCAGTAGAATTAAACCTGGCCATTTCTTTTGAGCATATACAGTATAAACTTTGCTGTCATCTTAGAGGCATTTGATTATTCTCTCTTACACTACTCTTACTTTTGTGTCTCAGATCCAGAAGATGGGTCTTCAGCCAAGTGACATCACCATGTTCTCCACTCTGATGGATTTGGTGAAAGAGGCCCGAGAGCTCGCTGAACAGAACCAGTAGAGAGCCAGCTGAAAGAACTGGAACCACTTAACATACTGGGCTCACCCCTGCAGTTCCCTAAGAGATGTGAAGAAAAACAAAAACACAACATCCTTATTTTTACACTGGTTCATAATGTTACCACACAGAATCACAAGATTTTATAGACATATTAAGTTGTCCCCTTATGCTTATGTATCAGTCCAGGCCAAATCTATTATGAAAAAATGTAGGACAGGAGCCGACACTACTAGAATGCTTTTTCTGATCTTTAAAACAAACACTGGCTGGAAGTCTTATCAAGCTCCATTCTGGGTGGAAAAGTCTCTTAAGGTTTCATAGATTCTCAGTATAAGACAGGATTATCATTGGATTTGATGTAGCCAATGTTAATAAAGTGATTAAAGAATTTCTGGTCAATGTAGATATGAGACTTACTGAAATGTTGACAAAATGACTGATGCTATTTGCTGTTGATATGAACTACCCAATATTAATTGTACTGGACCAAAAGAGAACTTGGATAACAGTTTGTCTCAAATGTAAAGAGAAATGTCAAAAAGAGTCTAGTTATATTTGTTTTCTATTATGGGTGAAGGTTTGAATCCAAACAGTGTGAAAGATGTACATTTCTGTTAAAATCTAAAGCTTGTAAATCAAAACTTGTAAATTACAATCTCAGAGTCTAAATGCACGTTTGACGTAAATAAACTCCTATGAGATTAAATGACTTAAAAAATTACAGAACATGCTCACCTCCTTAAGTGTCAGGCTCAGAACTTATCAACCAATACTTTTTTGTTTTTTAAAGCTTCATAAAGATTTATTGCAGAGCTATTTTATTTGATTGAAATACACGGTATCCATTTTTTTAGACCAATATGTAGTGAGAGATGGTTTGTCTTTGTTGAAGTCAGACAGAATATACAATAACCTAAACAAACATATTGCCATATTACCTTTAGCTCGCTCATATACAACACCTGAAATGAGTATTTTAAAATCTGGACTGTCCCGATTTACTCTTGACTTTGCCTGTCAGCATCCAAATCAAACATGATCAACTAAGTTTTAAATGCTGACACGGTATGTTTCACATCTGATTAATTTATGAACTCAAGATACAAACAATTTCACCACCGTAACTTCTAGCTAACAACTAGCCTACAGGTAAATAGTTCTTAGGAAAACGCAAGTTAATGTTTTCAAAATGTCGTTTTATAACTACCACTAACACATTCATAATGCAAAGTCACAACAGTGATGTTAATTGTATCTTAATCTGTTTACTTTAATATTCACCTCATACGTATCCTGATCCTCTGACATGGGGTCGCAATGAACAAGCTTCCATGTTTGCGATTTTACCGCCCATTGGAGCTTTGAATGGATTGGTTACCAGAACAGCAATGACCAATCACAGTTTGGATATTCGTTGGATCTGTCCAATCAGGTTCTTTGTAGGCGGGACGTTTTTCCTATGAATTTATCAGTTACAGCCTATCATAAGCAAAGGGATTAGATAAGAATCATTTTGGAGGACAGAGGGGAAGTTTAAACAGTTTTTGTGTACTGTGCTGTATAAGGTTTGTGACGTTTCTATTGGTACTGCTGTATAATACTAGTTATTGTTCTTTTTATAGGTAGATTTTATGTCTATAGGGCATATTGAGCATGGTTTAATCCACAGCATTATGCAGGACAGTTTCAAATTCAATACAGTTTCCATCCATACTGGTGATGGTCTTGAAATTAAATAAAAGACATTATATTTCAGTGGACAATCCAACACAATTGTGCAAAAGCTTAAAATAAAGGTCAACACACTGAAGTACATCAAAGTTTTAAAAATTATGACCATTATTCATTGTTTGTCTGGTACAGCAAAAGTTAGATAGAGGAGAATTTGAACTATACTGAGAGACAAAAGTTTTATTTCAATCACAAATCGTAACAAATAAAAATAAACTCTTTGTTATAATATACAATGTAGTAGTCATTTGCCACAGAGAATCATGGTTACTGTACTGAAGACAGTACAGAACATACTATAATAAATTTTACATAACAAATTATGATTTTAATAGGCAGCATGGATACAACTTAGTTGAAGTTCACAGCAACAGGTTTTATAAATACTGTTAAGTTGATACCTAGTGACTCTCAACAACTTTTGAGTTTGTGGTGAGATCAACCAGGTGGTGAAAGACATTTACATAGAAAGACAGACATTGACGGATCTTTCCCGAGCGAGGTTGTGCTTCATTCCTCTTATATAGGGTCATAATATAGTTTGATCTAAATGAGATGTTAGTGATTCTGGTCTCTGCAGAAACATGGGATGTTTAGTCTGGATGTTGTTTACTTCATAGGGTTTTGTTGGTGTTAAGTACTACAGAACTTTAAATCGTAGGATTGGTGATCTTGCCCAGCATGAGGATGGCACTGGAATCTCCTTCCATGACAGAAAAGAAGAATGGCCGGTTGATGGACAGTTTCAGGGGGACGTCTGCATGCTGGATCTTGTCCTGTGGTTCTGCTCCTTCCTCTGACATCTCAAACAACACCTTGTTGTATGCCTGAGAGGAAACAGAGAGATCAGTTAATGACACACACATCTTTGTATTTATTTAGCTACTTTTAAGGTCAAAAGCTTTGTGAAGTCATTTTCACTCACCTTATCGATAGTGAAGGGTTTGGTGGTGCTGAGTTGGTTGAACTCAGCCTGGGAGCCCAAAAGTTTGGCTTCTATTTCTGGATCCATGTTGGTCAGGAGGTCACGCAGATCAGTCACAGAAGACATGGAGAATTTTGGCAATGAAAGCTCCAACAGACTGGGTGGATGGACAGGGCAGAGACAGTTGTTACATTTTAGCTGAAAAGTATCTGAACTGAAATGGGATTTTATGCTTCCTTCTCTAGAAATCCTTAGCTGCAGCATATGTTCCACAATGATATGTTATTTATTTTATTGATAGAATAAAATAAATAACAGTCTTTCAAGTCAGTCTTTTATTGATAGACTGACTAAAGGACTGATAAGTAGTTACTGACTTGATCTTTTCACCTGAAGGTAATAAAATGACATATATCCAGGCATAGTGTCTCTATAGTCGTGGTACAGACTACAGGTACTCCCAAACACCAAGTTATATAAAAAATGAATTTTTCTCAAAATTGGAAATGATACTGCTGTTTTAGGAAATATTCTGGAACTTTGTAAAACACAAAAAGTGGCATTTAAAGATAAATGTAGGCATGTCTTGGCCATTGAAAGTGTTCTTAATTCCACAAATTTTCCGTGCATCAATACTGTGAATAACAGTAGTATTTAGAGGCTGCATAGGATATTGGGTCTGATTTAAAATTAAGATTTTGAATAGTCAGAGGTAGAAGCAGTTAAATGACCTCACGTAACCTCATATGATCTCGGTGATGTCTCTCTTTCCTTCTTCCTTTACCTCTCTCTTTGCTTCTCAATTATTTAACACTGTGTGATAATCAAGTGCCTGATATTTGAATATCATAGCAAACTGGCATGCTTTATTTTATTAATATAACCTTCTGAGACATCACATGATGCATTGTTCTTCAAAGCCAGCTGCAAAGCCATTCCAAATCAGAGATATTGCAGAATCTTACCAAGTTTTGTATTTCTCTCAATGTACATCAATAAAGACTCATTATTATGAAATGAATGGCCAAATAATGAAGCTCTAAAGTGTGAATTAAGCAGAATTTTTTTTTATTTATTTATTTTTAGCAGAAAAGACTCACCCTTCCTTGAGGCTCTGATGCCAGCCAGAGATGACGTCAGTGCGCAGCTTAGACTCTATGTCACGAAGGGTCGTTCCTTCATGTGGGAGGACCAACAACATGTAGGACCCTTTGCTCAAAGGCAGCTTCACAACTGTGCACCGCCATACCTTCATGGTAACATAACACAAAAATACAGGTGGGTCCAGTCATTAGAACAAGCTGTGCCACCTTCAACACACACTTACTAAATACATACATGCAAAATGAAATACTACAAGAGGTCCAATGATGGTGAAACAAACCAAAATAAAAGCATAAATCCTGAATAAGATTTACCTTATCATTCAGGTAGTGGTACTGACCCGTGTGGGTCATCAGTGGAGCTATTACTGTGGTTGTTTCATCCATATGAAACTCCTGCAAAGAGATTTTCTCTGGATGGAAGGCTGTCTTCCAGTTGCCTACAAAAGGTACAAACAAGAAACACCATCAGGTAAAATGGCCCAGTTTATTTTACATCTAAACATTGTTCTTGGTAGGATTTCAGTTAGTTATAGCACCTAGGTCAACTGCATAAATTCAAATCTATGATTCAAATCCATGTAAGATTCTGTGGTACTTAGGGTCTAGATGGTAACTTCATTCTGAATTGAAACTGATCTAATCACAATCAAATTTCATTGATTTTGATCAGATCGGATTCAGCAAATACTGGGTTTGTTGTGTACCAGACTAAAAAAAAATTATGTGAAAAAATGAAAATTAAAAAAAGCAATGATCTGTAGAATATCATGCATTCCAAATCCAAAATTTAGTGCTGAAAACAACAGTATGCCAGTTTTATTAACAGATATTATCATCCTGGCCTCTGATAAAGATTGAAGGTTGGTGAAGGTCTCACCATGCTGTAAATGTTTACATTCTACTACTATAATGTAAAGTATGAATCTCAATCTGTGCACAGGAAAACCAATTTTACAGCAATCTAAAGAAAATATAAGGAGAGACAGACCTTGGAAGTTGAAGGAACTAATGAACAGAAAGTTGGAGCTGGAGTTCAGATCTGTGAAGATGCTTTTCACCTTCCCATCTGATGTTTTGTTCACAAAGCTGTTCACCAGCTCCTCTGCCTCCTGAGCTGAGAAGTCTACGCCACGAATGAACGACACATCTGAAAAGTCCTGTGTGCCTCGAATAAAGTCCTCTGATAGGCGAGCATCCCTGTAAGTGAAAGCCCAGACCTGCGTAATGATTTCATCTTTAGGTCCATCATCCAGAGAGTTGATGCTCTGCAGAGTCTTGAGAACCTTGTGGCCGTCCACTAATGACACGCAGTCCTCTCGGTCGGTGTCACTGCTGAGGCCCAGTAGAAGCTGGAAGGAAAGAAGTGGGGAGAAATTCTTTACAGACTGGAAGTAGGCCTGACAATCGGTTGATGAGTTACCAGTTTAATAAGTACACCTAATGCAATCAAGCTTGCAATGTGTCATAAAAGCTCCAATGCTGAGGTTGTGAGTTCAAGCCTCACCTAAAGATCAAGCTTTAGGTAATTTCATTGTGTTTACACAATGACAATAAAAGAACTGAATCGAGGTCACAGTTGGCACTAGTGTTGCATTTGCCTACATTAGGTAAAACTAGTAATATCTCAAAGGAACACTCCAAGAGAACAAATCAAAATCAGAGACCTGGAATGAGCTTGCTGTCTTCTTGGAGGCTCCTAGGTAGAATGTGACGAGGGATCCATAGGTGTTGATGGGAGAGAGGAGGGTGTTGGTGCCCTGCTGCTTGGTGCTGAGAGCCTGGTACATCCTCAGACCCAGAGAACTTAACAGCTCTGCCATAACCGCCATCCTCTCTGTGATATTCTGCCTCTGTCCATCCTGGTTCAATGGGTCCCTGTTGTCTGGTGTGAGAACCTCAATATTAAGAGGTGCTACAGGAAGTGTCTCCACAGGTTTGGTGGGCTGGGTCTGAAGCGTCTCGCAGCTGACATTCTCGGCGGCAAAGAGATGGAAGGGGTGAACGTAGACGCGGTTGGCTTGGGTTCCTGAGAGGCAACAGCATAGCGGGAGGAGGAGGAGAAGAAGAGGGGACTGCAGTCTCTGCATTTTTACCTTGGTAGGCACCTTAAAATGATTCTTCTGTGAGGGAGACAAATATTATTAGATTAAGACCTTTGTGTATCAACCCCCAAAACTTTTTATTAGTGCTGGACGAAGTGCTCAAATCCTTTAAACAACTAAAAGTACCTCAATGGAAAAATACTCAATTACAAGTAAAAGTCCTGCACCTAACATTCTACTGTATTGAAAAATATTCAAAGTACCTCAAAATTGTACTTGTTCAGTACTTAAATTGGACCTATTATACAGATTTGCATGTCCTTTTATTCATTTATGGGTCAATGAGCCACTTCTAGTCTCCCTTGGTGCAGTACAACTGTGCACACTGAATGAAAACAGATCATTTTAGATACTGTCTCTTTAAGGCCCCCTCCAGAAAATCCTACTTTTTTCTGATTGGAGAACTGGGTCAGACCTAAGCTAGCAACACTCATTGGTAGTGAAACATGGATACTGAGCAAGTACTTTATGGGTGTGTCTAACCAGATGCGTGACCGGAAAGATTCAAAAGTGTTACATGTTGATGTAAAAATAAACAAAGCAGTTAGGGCAGTTAAGGATCTAGAGGTCTGCATTATGAATTTCTTTTAGCATGAAGCTTAAGTTTTGCAGCTTTGCAGTTTTCAACACGTAGTCCATACAATAATACAATATTAAAATGATGGAAAATAACAAATAGCATAATTTGTTAAGAATCTCCTCAGTCTTGCTGAGTAGAGGAACATGGAATATTTTGAGGTCTGTAAATGGTACATCACTATTTGTGTGGCTTTCATCAGAAATCTGGCTGCGTCTGGTTTTCCGGCTGTGACAGGACTGGCTGGCAGTGACACCGGGCACAGAGCGGCATGTCAGTGATTGATTCATTGCTTTTTGTGTCTGTTCTCTCTCTCTCTCACCCCCTCCCCTGCTGCTCTGTGAATGAGAGCAGGCATTACCCTCTGCAACAGAGATCGCATAGATAATGAACAGTATCTGCGTGTTCATGTTTCATTTGGATATTCTTCAGGGAATTTTGGATCCCAAATTAGCTATTTAAAAACCAAACTTCAGTTTAAACATAAGGTCCTCATTTTATGAACCGAGTGTGGTTATTACGACCAACCATACCTTCTCAATTTATTATCATACATTGCTATAAAACAGTTTTTTTTTTGTTTGTTTGTTTTTTGGTCACTGTGGCTGGAAAATATGTTAGTCACTAATTTGGCCATATCTTAATATAAATAAATGTTTAAAAAAACACTGAGTGGTCCCATAGGTTGACATCATACCGTTGCAGGCTTTTAAATTCAAGTGACATCTATGTCTCCTTTATAAACACTTCAGATGCACTGATCTAGATGTTTCTCAATGAGTAAGTGCTCTTATGCAAAAATAGGACTTTATCCTGCGAGTTGAACAAGCAGGACTGTGGACTGATGGACTCTGAGGGGAGATGAGCAAATATAGAATCTCCACTATTTGGACACGTACCGTAGGACATGGCCTTGGTCCCTAATCAATAAACCCGAGCGCTCTGAAAAGTATTTTTATGTACTGACAGCCTACCTGTACCTGATGACTCAATCACAGCGGTCAAAAATATGGCTGATTCATAACCATCTTCAATGATTAAATGTTCCCTGAAACTCTGGACATTTGTGATATGATCTTATCTATAATAACATTACGGGAAAGGTGATCCATACTGCAGTTTAATTCTAGAAGCAGAAATAAGTCTAAAAGTCTACTAGAAGTGTGTTTCCTTGCACAGCAATTTGAGACATTTACTGTATAACAAAATGTGTGTTTTATTAAGAATCTAATACACTCAGTCTCATCAAATGTAGGATTCTAAACCCAACCGTTTCCCTCAAGGTTGAATAACTGTCTCTGCACTATTAAAAGGCAATTAGTGAAATGAAGGTAATGTTTGCTCTTACCGTGTGTAGCTGCTGCTGCTAAGGGAGGGCTGAGTGGTCTTCTCTCTCCTCCACTCTCTTTCTTTAAAGCAGCCAGCCCAGCGGCAGAGCTCCCATACTGGTTACTGATTAACCAGCCCAGCATTGATTCAGGGGCTCTTCTGCCATGACTCACAGCTCGCTTTGTACCCATGATGCTAGATAAATAGATCTGACAGAGAGAAGAAAGAGACGACCCAATGTCCCTGTTCCGGCTACGTGTTGACTTAGGAGGATAATGCAAGCAAACCCAGGAAGAGGTTGAAAAGAGAGCTCAGCTTCCACAAAGGAGCAATGGGAAGCAGTGGGAAAGCTGGACTTGTTTTTGTTTGCCAGCTTTTGAGGGTGACTCACCGAAATGTCATCATCTATTAGACGTGTTTACTTGTGAAGAGGGAATAGTGCAGTTGATAAATTATGCAAGATTTTTGCAATTTTGTCCAACCATAGGCTGAAAAAAAGTCAAGTAAACAAGTTTTAAACCTTTACCAAAGCATCAAGCCTGTATCACTTAAATATATGTAGGAGAGAGAGAGAGAGAGAGAGAGAGAGAAAGAGAGAGAGAGAGAGAGANACTTAAATATATGTAGGAGAGAGAGAGAGAGAGAGAGAGAGAGAAAGAGAGAGAGAGAGAGAGAAAGAAAGAAACTTTCTTGGGTAATGTTGAGTTTCTGAGTTTCACTGACTGGTCCAAAGTAATTTATATTAATTTTAGTTGATTATCTTTTCACTTTATTCATACCATGTCTTTATTATAAGATTTCTGTATGTTTATGTTAATAAGTCTCATTGAATTACCAATGTTATCAGAAATTCTGCACACATTCCATTGACTTGCATTTTTATCTTAGTGTAAATCAAAATCTTTAAAGCCTAACAACTTAAAACTAGAGTGGTTCTCAAACTGTGGTATGCGTACTACATGCTGGTACATGAAGCACCTCCTGGTGGTACACCATTGACCCTGGAAGGTTTTGCAGAGAATCAAAACAATTAAAAATTATATAAATTATGTTGTGGCAAAGTATTCACAGATAAAACAAGATAAAGAAGTAATTTCAAAGCTATAATTATCCTCCCTGAATATATTTCTCCCCCCTCCTTTTCTTTTTATATTTCTTCCATAAAATCAATCAAGGGTTTATATGATGTTATGAATGGATTTACAGTGTTGCAGTAAGAAGATGCAACAAACCTGGGAAAATATATAAAAAGTTGCAGCTGTTCTTTACAGACAGGTGAAAGAGTTTATTATGCAGTGTCATTCATAATTGCTACTAATAGCTGATATCCGTGAACATAAGAAGGAAAAATCCTTCATGCACACCTGATTCAACATTACAATCTGCCACATTTTCTCATTAGGAGGAGAAACATTGTGTTATGTTAAACAATTTAGTGTCTTAGTTTTGTCTTTTATGAACATATTAAAGTAATAAATTGAGCAAAGTAACTGGAAATGACATCACTAATATGCTGATGGCAAAAAACATATTATTTCCAGGCACTGATCCATATCCATCCTGATACATATGCATTTTTTCAGGATGTATGGAATATAAAGATATGTGTGGATGTTTTTTTTAAATTAAATTAATTAAAATGGTCATTTATGAATTAATGTCACTACTTCTAATGTTTCAAATTCAATAAAGAGCTTTCATTAAAATTTTTAGTTATTTTAATTCTAGAGCAGGCATGGGCAACTGGCGGCCTGGGGGCCGGATATGGCCCGCACCTTTAATCTATCAGGATGATTTGGATGATTTCTCAGTTAATAAAAATAAAAATTATAAAATACTTTTCCCTTGTTATTACCACTACCCATCAACAGAGGGCACTCACTCATTGCTGAAGCTGCCTTATGAGACACGTTCCCCTTAGCTCTTGTGTTGGCTGTTGTATATGTTGTTGCTAAGTCAGGTAAAAGAGCAAAGACTAAAACAGGGAAGCTAATTAAAAATTTTTTTTTTTGTGAACTCTAACGCAACAAAATGCACTCATCTAATCTATTGCAGATTTTAAAAACAGATTTGAAAATGTGTTGTTCAGTTAACAAAATAAATAAATAAATAAATAAATAAAGACTAAACTGAATCGTTTTTGTGCTTGATGAAACTTTAAATATTGAACTAATTACTGAGTTCACAGAAATTTTTGTTTTATTTAATGTGTGGCCCTTTGTGAGAATGAAATTTTATTGGCCCCCATCCTCATCAAAGTTGCCCATCCCTGTTCTAGAGTATATGAATTCTTACCTTCACCTTCAACACTACACAACATTAAAAATAAAGTATCGTCTTATAACTCTCTCTCTCTCTCTGTCTCTCTCTCTCTCTCTCTGTTGTGTGTGTATGTGTATTTCAGTGTGTGGTTTTATTTGAGGTTTTTACATCCTTGAACATTATGATATCTGCATCAGTAGTACAGTTTGTTATTAGTATGAATTATGAATTATCAGGGTTTTTTTAAAATGAGTTTTTAACCAGCATTTTCTGCATTTTCTTCAAAGGAGGTTTTATATACAGAATATATCACTGCTAAAGTCAATTCTTGTTACACTGGAATTCAATTTAAGATGATTATGGTGTATATTTTTATTATATGTAAAACTAACTTTCCAGTATGTTAATAAAATTGCACCATATCTTAAGCAAATCCTGAATTGTAAGACGCTTGTGTGTACTTTATTATAGTTAATCAAGTGTGGGTTTCTCATGCACAATAAACGATTACAGGTAATGACATCAAAAACTTTATGGATGCTACATCATAAAGCCTCTATGGAGGCTGCAGGATACATAAGCCATTGTAGTTTGCATCTGAAGCAGATTAGGACGTGAAATAATTGCACCATGTGGACTCTCTTGCTACTCTGCAGTGTGATCACCTCACATGGAGCAGAAGGTATTGCCCAGCCATTTCCAGATATTTAATTTGGACTTTATTTGTGCCTGTTTTATATAGACTTTAGAATTTGGCTTCAATACTATTGCATAGTTTTGTGTGTGATGCTAAATTTTATGTACTTATTTCAGAATCAGAATCAGTTTTATTTCAAACCATCCATATATAAGTACACAGGTGGGATGAAGAGCTTTTTCTCCAGGACCTCCTGGTGCTACATTTAACAAAGTGCACATAGACAAGAAGTGCAGTAACAGGACAAAGAAGTGCAGTAACAGGACAAACAGCATAGACAGAGAATAGTGCAAAAGAATACATTTACTATACTGAAGTAAAAGTCTGTACAATTTGCTCTTTATAGTTGACATGGTGGCTTTTTCTGTGCTGCTGCATGCGCTTTACTGTTGTTTATTTGCCTTTAGTTTTGCATGATTAAATCTTTTTACTCTTAATATCAATTTGCCAGGGACTGCATATGCAAATTTGCAATTTTGACTAAATCTGTGCTGGTAAATCTGTACAGTTATTTCATAAAATTAGAGCCGAACTGAACACCGTTAAGCTGGATTTGTCTGATCAGCATGCATCTGTAAGCTCATTTGCTTTGCCTTGTCTTGATCTGAATGGTTTCAAATAGCTTTGTCTGCCAGTTTGAACTGAATTAAAGCCATTTACTCAGGATACGTAATGTGATCTTTAGTTTGTACAACTGTATTTGACTCACTGAATGAGTGAGTCAGACAAGCCATATGACCTTCTATTTTTTTGTTTGTTTTGTCATTCATCCATCAGCCTATACAGTATGGCCACCGTATACAAGTGCAAGGACAACTGAGCCAACAGCAACAGCAAGTATGATAAATGATACCTAAATAACTAGCACCAAGGCTTAGTTTACCTGACCAGAAAACATCTGAAAAGTCACAAAGTGCCACAAAAAAAAAAAAAAAAAAAAAAAAAAAAAAAATCTATGCAGTAAAGACAGGGCTATAAATATAACTAACTCTGTCTACAATATTTGACGTCAAATGTGTAGAAATATAGTTCAATTCATCTTGAAGTACTTGATACTTAACTGTAAAGTCAACACCTTCTTCTAACTTTTAGCTCCGCCCTCATGCCGCAACAACTGTGGAAAGTACCTGGGAAGCTGCTCCTGCACAAGCTCTTGTCAACGCAACGGCAACTGTTGCTATGACTTCAACTGTAAGTACCAAAGTGAACAATTCCACAGCAATAACAGGATCTACATTGCTTTGTTGCTAGAGCTATCAGTGTAATGATATGGATATGGGTGATAATGGTTATAGAATAACTGAGGGGTGTACCTGTAAATATGTGTTTGGCAGCAAAACGATGAGTAAAAGCTAATGATTGCTTTCTTTTTCTTGCTCTCCTGTAGATGAGTGCTACTACTACCACACTACTACTGTGAGACCAATCACCACAGTTTCATATACGACCACAACTTCACCTCCCACTCCAGGTATAAAAACTGCTTATCCTAAATGGAAGAGAATAAACATGTCTACAATAAATTCTGCTAGCAATAGAAGATTAATGCCAAATCTTAATATCCTTCCATGCCTACCAGGTCAGCCCTCATGTCGCTACAACTGTGGCTATCACATGGGAAGCTGCTCCTGCTCAAGCTCTTGTCGATACAATGGCAGCTGTTGCCATGACTATTACTGTAAGCACCAAATTGAACAATTCCGCAGCATTAATAGAATCTACATTGCTTTCTTGCTAGACTAGAGCAATCAATGTAATGATATGGATAAGGATGATAATGGTTACAAAATAATTGTGGGGGGGAGGGGGGTATCTGAAAATATATATTTCACAGCAAGATAAGAGAGTAAAAGATAACGATCTCTTTCTTTTTCTCACTGTCGTGTAGATCAGTGCCCCTACACTACCATACCTTCACTTTCTACCACAGGTATAAAAACTGCTTATCCTAAATGACATGGTGAAGAGAATAAACATGCCTACAATAAATTCTGCCAGCAATACAAGATTAATACCAAATCTTAATACCCTTCTATACCTACCAGGTCGGCCCTCATGTCGCTACAACTGTGGCTATCACATGGGAAGCTGCTCCTGCTCAAGATCTTGTGAATACAACGGCAACTGTTGCCATGACTATTACTGTAAGTACCAAGTCTAACAAATAAACACTTCTGGTGTAATGCTTCATCAAAAGTGACCTTTGCATCATTATCCCTTGTTGGTCACTATTGCAGAATAAATAGTAAGTATTCCTTAGTTTTCATATTATGCAGGAACAGACAATAATGTTTACTTTACTGTCTTCTCTCTGTCATGTAGCTTACTGCCCAACAACAACAACAACTCTTCCATCAACCACAGGTATGAAAGCACGGTTAAGTTGGATTTAAGTGATCAGCATGCATCTATAATTTGATACAAACAGCCTCAGATGTCTTCATCAGCCAGATTGCTCTAAATGAGCATTTACTCAGGATGCCTGCTTTAATCTTTAGTTTGCATGACTACATTTGACTCACTGAATGAGGGAGTCATTAAAGCCATATCTATTGACCTTCTATTTTTTTGTTTCGTTTTTGTCATTATCCATCAGGTACCTATCCAACAACACCAACAGCACGTATGACTCACGACGTGACACCCGAGCCAATGGCAACAACAAATGCAATGAGCACCACATAAATAAGTGGAATAATGTCACTCATGCTTAGTTTAATTGACCAGAAAACACCTGAAGTGTCGCTTTCCTTGCACCATCATTTAATTGCTCGATCCACTGTTGGCTCAGCAGATGCAACTCTATTAGAGACATCAAATTAGT
Organism: Lucifuga dentata; assembly: GCA_014773175.1. NCBI lineage: Eukaryota > Metazoa > Chordata > Actinopteri > Ophidiiformes > Bythitidae > Lucifuga > Lucifuga dentata. The sequence continues at coordinate 131,536 of VXCM01002296.1, forward strand.
TTGTTAAAGTTAAAAAACAAAACAAAAAACCTTGCTTTCCTCTCTATCCAGCTGTCTCTCTCTCGTTCTCTGTTCTTCCTTTGTACAGGAGCAACAGATTTGACAGAAACAACACCAACACCTCCAAATTAAACACAATAATGTTGCTGGAGTTTGGTTATCAGCATTCATCATACCTCTTCAGCCAAACAACTTCATTAATTGTTGCTTTTTTACATAACTGCCAGATCTGTCAAATAGCACATTTGTTTATATTTGTGGGTTTGATTATTTTTTATTATTATTTTTTTTTTAAATATAGCCTAAAATAGGTTTTAAAATTCCCTGTGAAGAAATCAGGCCATTTCTCAGAGGGGGAGATGTGACCATTAGAGACCGACTCTCTTTGTACCCAATTTAATATTTACCTGAATACTCGACTATAAGCCGATCTCGAATATAAGCTGATTTTGACCTGCAAATTCAGATTTTTAAAGAAACCCGCATATAAGCCGACCCCCTGATGTTGTTCCATCAATTTATTTGTTTGGCAAATTACATGTTTTTCTGAGAACTGTGATAGTATTCCTCTGATTTTCTGAAAATAATGCATGTAGGCCATGATACCGGTAAACAGCTGATTATCGTAAGTGACATTAACTGACATTAAGTTTTCCAGACTCCTCTTGTCTGAATCGCATTGATGAAAGTAAGGAAAGCTTTACAAATAAGCTATAATGATCATGGTGCTTATTTAGCTGTGTAAATATGGTGAGTTTTCTTTCTTTCTTTCTTTCTTTCTTTCTTTTTTTTTTTCTGTTAAGAATCTCATCCATTACGTGTTTTCAGTAATTATCCTGTATCTGAGTTGATGCGGGTCTGTCTATGTGCTGGACATTCCTTGATACAGAGTTTTGGAATTCCCTCAGCCGACCACCTGATGCTGTTCCATCAATTTATTTGTTTAGCAAATTACCTGTTTTTCTGGGTATTGTCATAGTATTCCTCTGATTTTCTGAAAATAATCCATGTACCGGTAAACATGATATTTATTTCAGCAGCTGATTACCATAACTGACAGATCACGGCTTACTGGCTGCAAAATGTCCTGGATAAGATGTTTAGTCAGGAAATACATCATTCTAAGGTATAATTTAAACTGTTTTCCCCTGGAAATTTCGTTCTCTGGGATCTGATTTAAATTGCTGGTGTATAAGCTGACCCCCTGATTTGCTTTGTGGAATTTGGTAAAAAAAAAAATAAATAAATAAATAAAAACTCGGCTTATACTCGAGTATATAGGTATTTACCATGTTTATCACTTGCATTGTTCATTTTTCATTTCATTGTTCATTCTGGCATCATTCATTACTCCACTCTATCTTAAACAAATGTGATCCATTTGCTATTTTTCTATCCCATTTCTGTGTTTCTTCAGCTCCTTGTGGTGGTGTCCTGTACAACAGAGAAGGTAATTTTACCAGCCCAAACTATCCAGGGAACTATCCACACTATGCGGACTGTATATGGTACATCAGACCCGGCACTAAAATTATAAAGCTGGAGATCATGGATATCCAGTAAGCTTATACTCTTCATCTGATACTCTCTTATTTATTTATTTATTTATTTATTTTTTCCTCCTGGAATGATCAACTGAGATATTTTCTTAATTACCACATATAGATAATAGAATTAATGGTACAAAGTGTTATTAAAGAGGCCCCTTTCATGCTCTTACTGCCATGTTGTCAGTTAAAGGAGTAACCAGTAATTTTGCACTTTTGAGCCTAATAAATACAACTTGCATACATGTTACAATACTGCCAACCATTTTCCAAAACATATGACTGGAACAGAAAGTTGGGATTTTTTTCCCCTATCTTCCAGACTGCACTAGTTTCAGTTCATTCCAGTACACAATAAAAATCAACTTGCAGATTCTTGAAACATGCTTGAAATAAGTAATCCATCACAGCGAACATGTCATTGACTAAATTGTTTTGACATAGTTATTGCGTGGAAGAAAAATCAGGGAATGTAGTCGCAGAAGAAGACGACTTTTACTGAGAAATTAAAAACGACTGTGCCTTCTCCATTCCGATGCATGTGTTAGCAGGCAAAAAAAAAAAAAAAAAAATTAAATTTACAGTGGGTTTGTCATCTGAATATTTGAATTTGAAAGATTAGGAAGAGATTTGGCAAAAACTAAATTATGATTTTAAGTTTTGTAAAATGGTTGGCAGTAAAATAACATGTATTTGGCAGTATTGGGCTCACATGCAAAATCGCTGGTATGGTCCTTTAAATTCAAACTTCTCTAATTCCTCTCTCATCACAGACTTGAATGTGGGTATGACTACATCCGTGTATATGATGGCTACAGTACCAGTAGCAGACTTTTGGGGGCACTGTGTATGGGGAATGGCACCTTTTACTCGACTAGTAATTATTTGACAGTACGCTTCACAAGTGATGCAAGTGTTAGCTCCTGGGGATTTAAAGCCAACTACAGTATTGTGGGTAAGTAACTTTATATATATATATAATTAAGATGGTTACATCATGATCACACAAATAAATCACTTCTTAAACTCAAAAGGCTACTTTGACTTGTCCAAAAATATCTTTGTGTTGTTTTTGACATAGCAAATCATAGACTGGAAAATTGTCTCTCTTATCTCTGGCTCAAGTCCTATCTTCAAGACACAGGCTGCTTTATCTCTCTTGGCAAATGTATGATGTGGGGTTCACCATGGCTCAGTGGGCCCCCTTTACTAAAATTTATGTGTTTCTGAACCTTTCTTCAACTATACTGAGTGTTATCCTCCAACTCTCTATCTTTAAAGAACAAAATCAAATGAAAATATTGGTGTAATCATGAACTTGGATCAAAATTTTAAACCGCCACATCATTCAATATCTGCATACCATCATCTTAAAAATATATTAAGAATCAGAGAATTCATGTCCAGGCAAGACTTGACACTTTCATTTTCAGCAAGTTGGATTAATGTAATGATCTTTGTTAGTCTCTCTAATAAAAGCTCTCAGGCAGCTTCACGCAAAACGCTGCTGCCAGAAGGAGAAACCTGAACATATCAAGTTCTCCACTGGCTTTCAGACTGTCAGAGAATACATTTAAAATTCTACTTCCTGTCCACTGTCTTTTGCTGTATAAATCATCTGAGACTCTCAGGTTGTCTGGTAGCAGTCAACCATTTGCAGAATCAGAGACTGAAACATGGCAAAATAGGATCTACTTACTATGCTGCTCTTACCAGGGACAGACTTCATGAAAACATGTTGCCCCAAAACAAACCTTTTAAAAATTCAAATTTGGTTAAAGGCGTTCACCATTCTCTTTAACTGAATCTTAACAACTTTGACCATTATTCAATTTGCACTTTCAAGCTGCACTCTTTTACTAAGTTTCCTCTTTTATTTTATTAATTTCCTTTAAAGCCCTGGAATCACCTTTCTGCAGAAAATGCACTATAAAATTGGTTTTGCTTACCATCTTCATCCCATCCAAACATATGGAGCTCAATTTCCTGCAGTTTCTCAAGTGGCAACTGATCATTCTTTTGTCTCTTCTTGCGTTTAGCTGGAGGATCTTGCAGATATAACTGTGGCTACCAGGTTGGGAACTGCTCTTGTAGCAGCAGCTGTTTGTACTATGGAAACTGTTGCCCAGACTTTACAGGTAAGGGTGGGAACAAAACTTGAATACACTGTGGTAAAATTGTAAATTCCAAGATTAATAAGGACCAAGACCACCCTCTTGCTGAAGCAGTTTGTGAAATTCTGGTAAGGAGGTGTCAAAAGCAACCCTCATGACATTATCCCTTGTTGGTTATGACTAAAGAACGACCAGTAGGTGTTCTTACTTTTCATATTAGACTGTAGTAAGGGGAATAAATGTTTACTTTATTGTCTTCTTCCTGTCATGCAGTTTTCTGCCCAACACCAGCTCCATCAACATCTCCACCAACCACAGGTATGAAAACATCTCAAAACTCACAAGTACTTGATATTTAATTGTTTTTACTGTAAAGTCATCAACCTCCTCCATCTCCCAGGTCAGCCCTCATGTCGCTACAACTGTGGCTATCACATGGGAAGCTGCTCCTGCTTGAGCTCTTGTCGATACAACGGCAGCTGTTGCCATGACTATTACTGTAAGTACCAAGTCTAACAAATCAAGCACTTCTGGTGTAATGCTTCATCAAAAGTGACTTTTGTGTCGTTATCCCTTGTTGGTCACAATTACAGAATAAATAGTAAGCATACCTTAGTTTTCATATATGCAGGAACAGACGATAACGTTTACTTTATTGTCTTCTCTCTGTCATGTAGCGTACTGCCCAACAACAACTCCTTCATCAACCACAGGTATGAGAGCATGGTTAAGTTGGATTAAGTGGGTTAAGTGATCAGCATGCATCTATAAACTCATATGCTTTAATACAAATGGTGTCAGATGGCTTCATCCCCCAGATTGTTCTAAAAGAAAGCCATTTACTCATGATACCTACAGTAATTTAATCTTAGTTTGTCTTTAGTTTGTCTTTAGTTTTAGTTTTTGACCAGAAAAACACCTGAAGTGTCACTTTCCTTGCACCGTCATTTAATTGCTCGTTCCACTGTTGGCTCAGCAGATGCAACTCAATCAGAGACATCAAATTAGTTTGTTAAAGTTAAAAAACAAAACAAAAACAAACTTTAAAACAAAAAAAACCTTTCCTATCTATCCAGCTGTCTCTCTCTTTCTGTCTGTTCTGTTTATCCTTTCGTACAGGTGCAACAGATTTGACAGAAACAACACCAAACCTCCAAATTAAACAGAATAATGCTGCTGGAGCTTGGTTTTCAGCATTCATACCTCTTTATCCAAACAACTTCATTAATTGCTGCTTTTTTACATAACTGCCAGATAACACTTTTGTTTATATTAGAATTACAGACTGTAGGTTAGATTCTTTTTAAATGTAACCTAAAATAGGTTTTAAAATTTCCTATAAAGAAATCAGGCCATTTCTCAGAGGGAGAGATGTGACCATTAGAGGCCGACTCTCTTTGTACCCATTTTAATAGTTATTTACTATGTTTTTCACTTGCATCCTATTGGCATCACTCATTACTCCAGTCTGTCTTAAACAAATGTGGTCCATTTGCTATTTTTCTATTCCATTCCTGTGTTTCTTCAGCTCCTTGTGGTGGCATCCTGTACAGCAGAGAAGGTAATTTTACCAGCCCAAACTATCCAGGGAACTATTCACACTATGCGGACTGTGTATGGTACATCAGACCCGGCACTAAAATTATAAAGCTGGAGATCACGGATATCCAGTAAGCTTATACTCTTCATCTGATGCTCTATCTCTTATTTTTTTTTAAATTTTAAAGTGCGTTCATCATCTGATCATTTGCTTTTGAAAGATTAGGAGATTTGGCAAAAAATAAAATATGATTTTAAGTTTTGGAATTTGGTTGGCAGTAAAATAACATGTATTATTGGGCTCAAACATGCAAAATCAATGGTATGGTCCTTTAAACTCAAACTTCTCTAATTCCTCTCTCATCACAGACTTGAATGTGGGTATGACTACTTCCGTGTATATGATGGCTACAGTACCACTGGCAGGCTTCTGGGGTCGCTGTGTAGCAGGAATAGCATCTTTTACTCAACTGGTTATTATCTGACAGTACACTTCACAAGCGATGCTATTGTTGCCTACAGGGGATTTCAAGCCAAGTACAGTATTGTGGGTAAGTTACTTTTTTGTTTTTTTATATGACTAAGATGGTTACATGATTACACAAATAAACCATTTCTTAAACTCAAATGGCTACTTTGACTTATCATACAATACCTTAGTGCTGTTTTTGACATAGCAAATCATAGACTGGAAAACCGTCTCTCATCTCTGGCTCAAGTCCTATCTTCAAGACACAGGCTGCTTTATCTCTCTTGGCAGCTATGTATGATGTGGGGTTCACCATGGCTCAATCCTGGGCCCCTTTTCTAAAATTTATGTGTTTCTGAACCTTTCTTCAACTATACTGAGTGCTATCCTCCAACTCTCTATCTTTAAAAAACAAAACCAAATGAAAATATTGGTGTAATCATGAACTCGGATCGAAATTTTAAACAGTCACATCATTCAGTATCTGCATACCATCATCTTAAGAATCAGAGAATTCATGTCCAGGCAAGACTTGACACTTTCATTTTCAGCAAGTTTGGATTAATATAATGATCTTTTCTCAGTCTCTCTAATAAACGCTGCTGCCAGAAGGAGAAGTCTGAACATATCATGTTCTCCACTGGCTTTCAGATTGTCAGAGAATACATTTAAAATTCTACTTCCTGTCCACTGTCTTTTGCTGTATAAATCATCTGAGACACGTGGGTTGTCTGGTAGCAGTCAACCATCTATAGAATCAGAATGAAACATGGCAAAATAGCATCTACTTACTACTCTGCTCTTACCAGGGACAAACTTCATGAAAACATGTGTTGCCCCAAATCAACCCTGTTAAAAATTCAAATTTGGTTAAAGGCGTTCACCACTCCCTTTAACTGAATCTTAACATCTTTGACCATTATTCAATTTACACTTTCAAGCTGCACTCTTTTTTTTTTTTTTTTTTTTTTTTTTTACTAAGTTTCCTCTTTTATTTTATTAATTTCTTCTAAAGCACTGGAATCACCTTTCTGCAGAAAATGCACTATAAAATTGGCTTTCCTTACCATCTGCATCCCATCCAAACATATGGAGCTCAAGTTCCTGTAATTTCTCAAGTGGCAACTGATCATTCTTTTGTCTCTTCTTGCGTTTAGCTGGAGGATCTTGCAGATATAACTGTGGCTACCAGGTTGGGAACTGCTCTTGTAGCAGCAGCTGTTCGTACTATGGAAGCTGTTGCGCAGACTATACAGGTAAGGGTGGGAACAAAACTTGAATACACTGTGGTAAAATTGTAAATTCCAACATTAATAAGGACCAGGACCATCCTCTTACTGAAGCAATTTGTGAAATTTCTCCAGAAGGAGAAACCTAAACATATCACGTTCTCCACTGGCTTTCAGATTGTCAGAGAATACATTTAAAATTCTACTTCCTGTCCACTGTCTTTTGCTGTATAAATCATCTGAGACTCTCAGATTGTCTGGTAGCAGTCAACCATTTGTAGAATCAGACTGAAACATGGCAAAATAGGATCTACTTACTACGTGTAAGGAGGTGTCAAATGACATTATCCCTTGTTGGTCACGACTAAAGAACAACCACTAGGTGTTTACTTTTTATATTAGACTGTAATAAAGTGAGTAAACATTTACTTTGTGTTCTTTATTGTCATGCAGTTTACTGCCGAACAACACCAGTCCCACCAACCACAGGTATGAAAACATCTCAAAACTCACAAGTACTTGATATTTAACTGTTTTTACTGTAAAGTCATCAACCTCCTCCATCTCCCAGGTCAGCCCTCATGTCGTTACAATTGTGGATATCACATGGGAAGCTGCTCCTGCTCAAGCTCTTGTCCCTACAATGGCAACTGTTGCTATGACTACAGCTGTAAGTGCCAAGTCGAACACATCAGCAGCAATGACAGGCTCTCTGTCGTTTTCTTACTGGAGAAATCAGTCTGTCATATTCCTGTGTAGTGATATGGATATGGTGTAATGATATTTGTTAATGATTACAGAATAAATGGAGGGTGGGGCTGATAATATTTCACAGCAGGAAGAGAAGTAAAACAGATAATGATTACTTTATTTTCTCCATCCGTGTAGATTACTGCCACAACACTGCTGTGCCTACCACACCAGGTACAAAATGTATCAACAACATAAATGGACAAGAATAAACAAGCTTCTCATCAATTCTGCAAGTTTAAATGTAATTTCTTAATAACCTTTGATGTCTCTCAGCTCAGCCCTCATGTCGCTACAACTGTGGCAGACACTTGGGTAGCTGCTCTTGCTCAAGCTCTTGTCAATACAATGGCAACTGTTGCCATGACTTCTACAGTAAGTATCACATCCTTAAAGGACCATACCAGTGATTCTGCATGTTTGAGCCCTTACCTACTACCTGCATACACGCTACATTACTGCTAAACACTTTCCAAAACATAAAACTGTAGTTTTTGTGTTATTCTGCCCCAAAACCCCTAATATTTCAAAATGAAATGTTGAGGTGATGCACCCACTTTAAACTTCAATGTTTCGCCTGCGAACACTTATGCATGAGTGTAGAAGGCACAGTTATTTTGATTTCTTGGTAAAAGCTGTCTTCTCCTGGGACTATATTCCCTGGCGGAGACATACATTTTCTGAAGTGTAGCTTTGTAACTTCAACAAAAAAAAAAGTAATAGACATCACCTTAGCTGTAATGAATTATTTATCTCAAGCACATTTCAAGTCTCAAGTTAATTTTAGAGGCATACTGGAATGAACTCAAACCAATGGCAGTCTGGAAGGTAGGAAAAATAATTCTAATAATAATAATTCTAATAATAATAATAATAATTCTATTTACCGCTCCAGTAGCGTGATTTGGAAAGTAGTTGGCAGTAATGTAACATGTATGTGGGCTGTTTTGGGGCTCAAACATGCAAAATTATTGGTACGATCCTTTAAAAACTCAGCAGAAAAGTGCTCTCCATTCCATATAATTCATAATTTCTATCAACATTTGATAGTGACACCTATGGTTTTTCCATCTCGCAGGGTTCTGCCCAGTCACAACTCCAAGCCCAGGTATTTCTTCAGACACGATCACAAAGTGTGTAAAATTAAACTTCTGCAAAATGCACTGGTGACTGAGACTTATTATTTTCACCACCCTTACTAGCACCCTGTGGTGGTTCTCTGTATGGTTCTGGGTCCTTTACCAGCCCCTTCCACCCCAACCACTACCAGGACAACATGTACTGTCTCTGGTACATCAGTTCTGCTCTTGATGAAAGAATCTACCTGTCATTCTCATATCTGCAGTAAGTGAAGAATAAACATTTGTGATCTTTGTTATAAATGAGCAGCATTATGGTGTAAAGCAACTCATTCATATTATCTGCTTGTGCAATGTTGAATTTCATTCTAATTGGATAAACATCAAGTATATAATTGGAATTATTAAGGATAGTTTGAGTTGTGCTATTATATGTGAAAGGTTTATGTCATCTTTTTTAAACAGGTTGGAGAACTGCTGCAGTTGTGACTACATTGCAGTCTACGACGGACCATCTGTGAGTTCACGATATCTGGGGAAAGTGTGCAACAGTACTCTGAATTCCTTCTACTCCACCTCCAGATACATGACTGTGCTGTTCCGGACTGACAGCAGCGTGGTCGGCCGTGGATTCAGGGCTGATTTCACAGGTTCTCTGCCACCAAGTTCAGGTAATAATATGGTCGCTTTATTTGAGGGCAGAAGAAGTCTAAATTTCCTTATGTCTGGCATTCAGACTTGTCAAGGAAAAAAAAACATTTTATGTATTAAATGTATGTTAACAATGTCTGTTCATTTTTATTTAAAAGTCATCACCAAGTACATCCTCAGTTTCCTCTGCTGTGGTTACTCAAAATCAACTGTCTAACTGAATCCCACACTGTTGTCCCTGTTGTTAAAAGCTGTTTGAACATGGTCCTTTGTCAGGTCGAGTGGACTGTTCCTATGACAACATGGACATTGTGATTGAGAAGTCCTACCTGAACTCGCTTGGCTACAATGGCTACGATCTGTACTTAAATGACCAGTACTGCAGACCTCAGATTTTCAGATACCAAGTGATCTTCCGTTTCCCAGTTAACACTTGCGGCACCATTCGAAAGGTACAAAACCCACCACCACCCACGACATTTATCCTTTGAAGAGAAAAAGGAAAAAAAAATACTCAAACAATTGATGGTCGAATACGTGTAATCCCGGACGAGCCCCCATTTATTACAAGTTGGCTCAGACTTGCAACAAATGAGAAAAGTCCACACAGGGATAAATGCTCACTCATTTAATCCAAATAATGTTACAAAACCCAAAAGTAACATGGATAAGTCTGTAGAATCAATTTTAATCAGTTTTTAATCAATTTTCCCAAACCTCTGCAAATCTGTTTTGCTGTAGCCTGTCTGGAAAACATTAATAATAGACTTGATAATTCTCCAACAAACTACTGAGACAAACTCGAGATGTGATGGTTTTCCCAAATCTTCTTTTTAACAGTTTGAAAATGGCCGAGTTGTGTACACCAACACTGTTCGCGCCTACGCCTCCGCTTCAGGTGTAATCACTCGCCAGTCATTCTTAAAGCTGAATGTGGGCTGTCGAATGGAGCCAGACACAATGGCCCAGCTCATGTATGTTGCCCATCACCATGACAATGGCAGCATTACAGGCACAGGCAGATTCAATGCCACCATGGCTTTCTACACATCCAGCAACTTCTACTACCAGGTGTGAACACATTTCTCTCCAGTTTGTAAGGAGGAGGCAGGTTATAGTCTTACTCAAAGATAGTCCACAGGTTAACTGTCTCTAGAAAACAGTTTAACTAAACAAACATCGACATTTTGTGATTGCCTTTTTTTTTTTTTTTATNTTTTTTTTTTTTTTAATCTTCTATTTAGGTGACTGAAGTCCCATACGAGGTGACTCTTAACCAGCACATGTATGTCCAAATGAACCTGAGGAGGGGTGACAGCAGCCTGGTCCTCTTCCTTGACACCTGTGTGGCCTCCCCCTCCCCCCACGATTTCCATACAAAATCATACTATCTTGTTCGTAACGGGTNCCTGTGTGGCCTCCCCCTCCCCCCACGATTTCCATACAAAATCATACTATCTTGTTCGTAACGGGTGAGACTTTTTTAAAAAGTGTGTAACTGAACTGTACTGGCTCCTGTATTTAAACTTTTTCTTCTGATTAGCACCTGTGGCATCTGGTAACGCTGGCTCTGTTTCACTTTTAGATGTTCAATGGACCACACCTACTATTCCTACGTCTCTGGTTCCCGTAGCTACGCCCGTTTCACATTCAAGGCCTTCCAGTTCCTGAGAGCTGCTGACTCTGTGTACCTCCAGTGCAGGGTCATTATATGCCCACAGTCTGACTACAATTCCCGCTGTCGTCAGGGATGTCGCAGTCGTATAGCCAGAGACCTGGGGACAGAACACAACAGCGAAACTCTGGTCCTGGGTCCCATCCGACTCAAACCGGGTACATTTGTACCTGCTTTGATACCAACAGTTGATCAGTGGAAGATGTTAGATTAGCAAAAGCAATGTCATTCTTATCATATTGTAAATATGCATAATCATATAGTATAGTAGGATACATTACCACTAATGACATTCCACTGTTTTCTATTCCACAGAACTTGAGAAACAGGAAGAAGGGACTCATAACAAGGAGGACAAGGCTTAAAGTGATACTTCAATGACCTCCTTCAATCATCTTCTCAAATCATTCTAGCACAAATCATTCCTTTTCTGTAGTGCTGAATCACAACTCTTTCCTTTGAACATTACTAGTTCTCCAATGATTAAAAGCATCATCAAAAGACAATCTGTGTTTGTGTATTCTATAAAGTCATACACTGGAGTTACATCAAAACAACAGCACACAATAATATTCCTGTTGTTAATTGTTTGCATTCTTGATCACAGAGAAGAAGGTGAAAGAGGAAACAAAAGACAAAACATAGCTGAGTTAGAAAACATTTTACTTATAAATCAGTTAGATTAATGCATCTCACAATAAAAATGATTTGCCATCCCAGAGGGAGAGAGTGACCGCTTCAACATTCACCATTACTTACAAAACTACGACAAGCTGAGAGAACATAAGGCAGTCATTACTGGATGCCCCTATTACTGGTTAGCATGGCAACAAACAGGCGATCCTAAAACGGTGACTATATTCTCTGCACATGTTGCTAAGCAACAGACACAGTGTCCAACACATAGAACAATCTTGCTATAGTAGCAATCTTCACTGTAACATGAATCCACTTTTTGACACAAAACATCAAACCGACCACTCAGAATACAATACTCAGTAAATATTCAGAAAAGCACTGGGATCCATAAGATAAAGTATGTTATTACAAACGCTAAAATTTGGCATCCCTGGTGCTACGTGGCAATTCTGAACAAAACAGAGACACAAGACATGGTGATTCTGGTCTAAATATGGAGATACTGGATATCAAATTGACCAGATAAATATCAAAAGGTCAGAATGTGACAATGTCTTTAGGCGATAAAACACCCTTTTGGATAATAAGTTCCGTTGTCATGATGCTGGTTAAGGAAGGGCACTATGTGGAGGACCTTGAAAAACATTTTTTTTTTTTTTTTTTTTGGCCAATCAAAAACTAAGGACAGATAATCTGGCCAGGTCTTGCTATGGATGCCATATAAATGATAAAACACAGCTGGCATTACATCCAGAGTTACTTAGCAGCATTCATGGAGCAGAATTTTGGTAAAGTCATGGCTGCCATTGAAAACTCCAATGGCCAAACTCATTTTATGGTTCTGGGTCTATCCATTACCATAAGAAGATGATTATGATTATTCTACCAAAATATCCATTTATCTTGAAACTAACAGTCCTCTCAATCTGGGACACACACGAACGCGATTATATTAGGCACTGTAAAGAAATGTTAGGAATGCACTGAGCACTTTAGTTATTTTGACAAGATTCAAGTTACATCACGCTACGTCAACAGTTTCACTCCTGGGTTGTATCATCTGAGCAGTTTTTAGGTTGAACTCCAAGACTGTTGAGAATTTATTTGGGTTTTCAATGGCTTCCCTTTAACTCAGTACCTATATTGTATGAATATAAACTTACAGAAACTTTAAACGTGCTTGAGATATATGATTGATCACAGTGAGCTTCGTGTTTAGATTAATTTTTGTCAGAGTTAAGCTGTCCATGCATGGTATTACAGTTTAAAAGTGCAGACTGCAAGACAAGATTGCCGATCTGCTGTCTTGTATGCTGGTGGGGAAACTGAAATCTGAACAAAACAACATTCACTAGCAATGTCATTTTAAAAACAAGAATAATATGACTTTACCAAGTGAATTTAAAGGGCCAATGAAATTTATTTTTGGCCAACTGTGAAGAACGGAAGTTATTTTTCCAATTGTGATATTAGAGGAATGTGACCGTGATGACCACCACAAATAAATTCTCAACCTGTTGAAAACACTGTTAAAACTGTTTAAATTTCTAAGTATATAATTTTTTTTAGCCATAATCCTTTTAACCGTCACTACATCCTATTATAATACACTTGAATTGGCATTTTAAGTTATATAAAATGAAACCATCTGAATGTATGTATACATAGCTTTCAAAGGCTACGCTACATCAATGCCAAGTATAGGACCAATAAATAAAATTACGATAGAATTAATAAAACAAAGCTCTGTCCCTTAAAAGTCCTTTCAAAGATTTCCTCACTCATCCATTACTTATGTTGCCCCCGGGCAAAGTGGCAGGCAAAGTCATACTTGCTCTTGCACTTGTGCCCACAGATGTTGCACTGGAAGGGGTTCTCGTACCCATGACACCCCATGTGGATAGTGTAGAGGATGTTGTCAGGGAAGTAGATGTCACAGTGCTGGCAGTGATGAAGCGCGTGGGGGTCCTGGAGTGAAACAGACAAGCCTGGGGCCGGTGTGCTGGGTTGGCTGTTGGTGATGCTAGGGGTGCTAGTGTGCACACTGTGCTCACTGCAGGGTCCCTCTCCAGGACTGCAGTTGCTGTGGGGAGGAGCCCGGGGCTCTGGGGTGATAGGGGAAGAAGAGGAAGCCACGTTGGCTGCAACAGCCACAGGAGCTGTGGCAGGGTGGGGCTGCTGGATGAGGAAGGGTTTCTCATCGACTACAGACTCAGCTCCGGGAGACATGGGAGGTTGTGTCAGGGTCTGAGTGTCAGAAGGGAGGCTGGCCAGTTGGCCGGCCAGAGTGGACAGCTGGTTCAGGGGGTTATCCATCACCATATCATGGTGATGGTGATTTGGATTTGCAGAAATCCCTTCCTCACCTGCCCCACTGTGGTTATCATAACTCTCTTGGCGTAGGTGGGGCAGCTCATGGGAGTAATCATTCACATTGTCAGCCTTATGCACCACCATAGAAGGAGGGCTGAAGTTGATGAGGAGCCTCCGGCCGTAACCCAGTGAGCTGGCCTTTTTCTGTAAGACACTCAACATCTTTTTATGGGACAGTGAGCGAGCACCCTTCATGGGCAGCAGTTTATGACGTCGGCGGCGGTGGTGGGACAAGTTGCTGCGATCGCTGCAGCGAAAAGAGCACAGCTCACACTTGTAAGGCTTCTCGCCAGTGTGGGATCTCATATGAGCCTCCAGGTGGCGCTCGTAAGCCGAAGCAAAGGGACAAAGATGGCAGCGGTGAGGTTTCTCTCCTGTTTAATTGAGGAAACAGGCTAAACAATAGAACCATGCCAATATTATACCAAAAACCTACTAACACTCACCTGTATGAATTCGGATGTGCTCGATGAGTCGTGCTGTGCCTCTGGTGGCATAGTTACAGTATCGGCACTTGAGCTTCCCATCATAGGTTCTCTCAAAGCCATCAACTAGGATCCCTGAGCTGTCTTCCAATGACATGTCCACTGAGGGGTGATCCAGTCCATTCTGACTGCAGTCTGCATAAAGGGACATTTGACACGTCATAATTTATGCAAATAACAGCAAGTATTTTATCACCATAAAAACTGTAGTTCTACTTTCACAAATGGTAAAAAAAAAAAAGCAGTTGTCTTGCATTTCCTTTAATAGTGTAGGTGTTTTAGCTAGTTTGCTCGCTAATTTTATAAAACAGTAAAAGCGGGATACTGGCAATGAAGTCATTTAAACAAAACTGATGCCTATGATTTGTGCTATTACCCATGTATGGAGGCATCACATGAATACAGATGAACATGCCTATTTACTCTAGCACTTATCAGTATATGACAATCATGAAATTATTGATTTCAGTTAAATCACATATAACATCAGTTTATGGTTACAGTTGCTTATGTAAGGTCAACAACACATATTGTTTGTGACATTTCTGTCAAAAAGTGATTTCATTAACCCACCCTCTGAAATCTAAAGTCAGTTTTGCAATTGCAATGGCTAGATTTTGATGAGCAAGCATTCGTCAACCTGTCTGGTAAAGGAATTATTTTCACTGCAGCTGTAGGTGGCAAATAAATGTCAGATTCAATGAAAGGGAGTTTACGTGGCAGAGCTGGAAACAACAAATGACCAATGGTTACCTGCTGGTAGCTCATCCGCTTCCTTGACGCCACTGACAGATCCTGATATCATGTTGACATGTTGAGTCTGTTGGCTCAGATACTCCTGGAAATCCTTCACAAAGTCCAACGTGTCTGGCTTTTCTTCACCCATTGAAAGAGAGTTGTGCAAAAGTCCAATACTGTAATGACATTTTCACATGCATTACTATGACAGCCACTATTAATTTCTGGATTTATTTAAAAGAAATTAACTCATTAATAAATATTATGAGCCAAACAGTTTTCATCCAGAGGTTCCAGATGTTAGAAAGGCAGCCTGAAGATACATAGAATTTAGTAAGCTATAAAAAAAACATGTATTTGAAAACAATAAGCAGCATTTTTAAGTAGCCTAGTAGTTAAAGTAGTAAAGACTAGAAGACAGGACAGAAAGCCCAATACACAACAGATTGATTATTTAACTGGCAATGGATCTTGTAATAAATTTGATAGCAGCAAAATAATTCACGGAAATAATAGAGGTATTAGTGGCATTAGCTTGTCTTCGATCATTTGCACTTACCTTTACAAATGCGATTAAACGTAACCAGGCTTATTTTCTTTATTGAAAAAAGTTATGTAGGCACACTGTTAGAAAAATCGTGTGGAAATTACGTGATAAGCAGGTTAACTGCGTCTTCTCGGTCGCTCCTACACACCGTTCACCTCACCGTCATGTTGTTACCAACGCTACGTACGCTACGTTAGCCAGCCAGCTAACGTTAGCTTAGATGAGAAAAAGCATCTTTTTTTTGGATTTCACAGCAACACTAGGGCCGCTCCTCAGGTTCGCTGCGCACGATAACTGTTTAATTCAGAGCAAATCACCGAGATGACTCTTCGTTTCTTTTTTTAATTATCATTCCATTGACCCATTCGTTAAAATTTACAAGAGAATTCAACCTGAAAAATCAAAACAATAACCCAGTTTGGGGGGTGAAAGTTCACGTAAGTGCAACCGCGAAAGTCATCCTGCTACAGATGAAACAAACTCAAGAACAATGGTTCCTAGCAACGACTGGTTTGAAAATAACACCTAAATAATAATCTTTCGACGTTTGTCAAATACAATATAAAAATAGGTTATGGGTTATTCACCTATTTTTGTTGTTTATAGAATTTTATTTGTTTATTTGATAATTTAATTTAAAACCTGCCAAATACACCTGCAACAAGGTACCTGGTCATCAGAGTACAATGGCTTTTTAATACAAAAAAAAACAAACAAAAAAACAAAACTGAATTTGAACGAATTTGAAATGCCCATACCTGTATACCTGTATCAACCAGCTAATAAAGTTATTTGATACTCATTCATATCCATATTCTGATGTATCCTACAGCTTACAATTATCTACAAGTGGCAAATTAGGCAGATCAGTTGCATTACTTAAAAAAGTTACTGGGTCATTCATGTTTTATCATGATCAATAATTTACCAGTAAGTGCTTTGGTGAAGATCACATTTCCCCATTTGTGTCAAAGTTGTAAGAAAACCTCTGAGAAGAAGATGACAAATGACCATCATGAGTGAGGCTGTTGTTGTATCCCTTTACAGTGTTAGAACTGCTACTCTCAGCATAGTAATGCAAACATCTCTCTCTCTCTCTCTCTCTCTCTCTCTCACACACACACACACACACACACACATCTGNCTCTCTCTCTCTCTCTCTCTCTCTCTCTCACACACACACACACACACACACACATCTGTATTCCTTGTGATCATTGTCCACCTGTCACATTGCAACTCATAGGCACTAGATGGCGTACTTGTCTCAGTAATGAAAGTCTCAATTCCTTTCCATCACACCCCACACTAATATGACAAGATCCACCTCTTAGAGATGATTGGCTAGTATTGTTCAAACTGAGCTCCAGCATAGATTGGTCTCATCAAGGTTTCCCAAATAATGGCTCTGCTGCCATTCTGCATACAGACTTGAGCCACTGAGGCACAAGGCAGCTCGTCTTGTCTTTGTCAGCTGACAGTCTCCTGGGACAATATGTAAGGGCTCAGTGAAAGACATGACAGTCGACCTCTTCAGTTGAACCATGACCGCTGGAGCAGCCAATTACATCACCTTCTAACAGCCTGTCCACACTAATGTTATTTTATTGCAATTTAATTATGCTCAGGTTTCCACTGGGGCCAGATCCTTTTGAATAATTTACACAAAGCCACAATGATTTGTTGGCATGAAAAGACATACATTTTAGCGCTCTCATTTATTTTAACAGCTTTATTTTTAATGTCACTTATCTAAATCTGTAAAAATACTCTTATAGTGTAGGCTTATTATTCTAAGCATTTTACCACAGTTGGAGCAAATGCAGCTTTTGGCTTGAAAGACAAATTTATTAAGCCTAAAATACTTGAAGGGAATAATTGGGCAAACTTAATTTTGTGTTAATGACATGTCCACTGCATGATGTATTAAGCTGTAATGTAAAAGGGCAACGAACATGCATTAATGAGACATAGAGCAGGTAATACTCGAACAGGGTCTGGGGAGGCTGGCATTTATATCCAATAATGCTGCTGTAATTTTCTGCTTTATGTGACATGTTAGTCACGGCATCTTCCATTTGGATACGATTTCTTAGTTTCTTAATGTTTTGTAAAGGTTTGATGTGAAAACTAAAAACTATATTTACACACTGCCACATGTAGAAAGGGGCCTTGGATAACACCTGTCTTTGAGAAGGGTGCAGTGTTATCCACTTGCTCTAATTCACATTTAAAAGGCCTGAATGAAAAGGTTCCCTTCTCCTCTTAACCGCTTGATTTACAGGCTGTTTGTGGTTTAACATGACGCAAGACAATTCATTTGCTCCTCTTTTCTAAAGAAATTAGAATTTAATTTAGAGAAGTTCTTAAGCAGGTTTTTGAGACTTGGTGTCATTTGTTGGGCTCGTGTAAAAGCTGCATTAGAGATTACCCTCCTGGAAAAGCTTTTTAATCCTAGACAAGTGCAGCCATAGTAACGGTAGACAGGAGCCTCTTGGAGGCAGAAAGGTGAAGAGGGACTTGGACGCGATTTATTCTTCTTCGACTGAGATTGTTTCTTTCTTGGGGCCTCCCGCTCCACGTGGGGCATTTGAAAAAGAACCGAGAGGTGGGGAATAGGATAAAAGAGGTATATATTAAGCTTTTCTTTCCTCTCACCACTTAATTTCCTTGCAGGCGCGCCTTGTGCCGTTGTAATGAATGTAATTGCCGCCTTTGATGAGAATGCTATTATCTGGATCACACTTTACATGGGCAAACAAGACTGCCCTCCCCTTCCACTCCTCCTGTCTCCCATTTAACTCAGCAATGAGACCCCCCCCTCCAATTATGCAGGGAACAAGTGGCTTTTCATAAAGCCAGTGTGTCGCTCTTGATTGGTGAGGCTTGGAGCCGGCTACATGTGCACAAAGGATAGATTAGATGTGATATAGGCAAACCAAAAACCCCTTTCCTTGATTAATTTCCTGCATGTCTAACAGAAAGGGTCCACTCTCTCCCCACTGATATCTATCTCCCCTTAAAGACAAACTTTCATCTTTTGATAGATGTGGCAACTCAATGGACAGACAAACATTTTATTGACCTAAGTTTAAGCACAGCTGCCTGGGCTTTAGATGTGAGAGGATGGATATATTTTTCTAATTAAAGGCTAAAACAGTTTGTAAGATTGTATTTCTACCATCAAATGGGATCAAGTCACTTATCATACTGATCTTTTTGTGCACTCACACCATCACCCTCAGCAACACATAAACAGGATAGTCACTCATTCTATCTCTCCATTCTCAAATACGCTCACATACACACAGCCTTAAACACCCATTTGATAATAGTGGGGAACAGATATGATGGGACTTTATGAGGGGATGCACGATAAAGCTGCTGTCACCTTAGGAAGTGTAAGTGTTCTTCTAACTGCCTTATAACCATATTAAAGCTCAGCTGAAATTCAAGTACTCCTCAGTCAGGTGCTGACAATGGTGTGATTTTGTCCAACATTCCACTAGGCTGAAATATGGAGAACAATCAAACAGACTGTCAAAAGTGACAAATTATACTATTACTCTCCTCAAAGATTGTCATTCTTGAAATGTATTCAAAGCCATTTCTTAGTTATTGGTGAGTGATATTCCTCTCAGCAAGCGGCTCGTCAATGATAAACTGATAATCAATTCATTCCACTGTTATGCTTCAGAATTGCTGAAGGGTTCAGCAGCACTGGTCACTTACATTCAGTTGCATATATATATAAATTCTATACTAAATCATGATACTGTTGGGCCTGATGGATGTCTGCTGCCTGACCACCTGACTCTTAAAGGTTTATACCATCACAAACAGGTTGCCATCTGGACTCAGTCACATCAGAGAAAGAATTGGCCAATATTTTTGACTGAAGTGGCATTTTAGCAATATTTATTCGAGGGTCTGACTACCAAAACCATGGGCCACAAATAAAGAAGATGGTATAATAGCTTTTGACTGGCCAGCTAGCTCCCAACTTGAAATGAAGTGTCCAGTTGTGAGTTATCGTGGCCAAACGCCATTTGTACAGCCTGAAAAGTGGGGACATTTTTCTAGCTTGTCACTCTCTGGCTATAGCTCATTGTCCTGAATGATGCCTCTGAATGCACAGTTGCCCTAATACGAGCATTTCACTCGCACGGCAAGAAGGCTGGTAATGGATTAGCCTGTCCATAGGAGGATAATATAGTGTGTCCACTGGCACATCCTTAAATACGGCTCTTGGTAACAAGTATCAACTGTTATCGTGTCTGCCACGCTCATTTTAGCCATTATTTTCATAAACAAAACAAAGATCTACTTTAATTTACTTGCCTTTTGCTGATATTCATCTCAAATATAATCATAATTGTGAAATGCATTAATTGCACAGTACAATAATTATAATTACAGTTGCACAGTCCCTTTTAACACAAAGGTTTCCAGTACAATTCTTTTTAAAAAGTCGGGGAGTCTCTTTCTGCTTCTGAAACCCTCAAGAAAACACTGAATACAACTCAGTAATGCACAGTGGTCAAAGTATTTCTTTTTTCTTCATGTTGAAGACAAATGGTTTTGTGGCAGAAAATATAATAATTAGACATGGATTACATATCAGAGCTACTGTTGTTTGCAGTGTTTTTACAAATAAGAGCCCCTGTGATTTAACAGATAAAAACTCAAAGCTCCAAGAAATGACTACAGACTGTAAATTAGCTATTGAGTTTTGATCTCTGTATAGATCTGTTGGAGTGGCTATTGAGTCTGAGTAAAGACTGGTCTGAATTGGACAGTGCAGCTAATGTGAGGGAAGTTTTAGATTAATGAGGCCTCTGCCCTTTGAGACTATTGATCAAACCCAATCTGGCCAGGAACGATTTCCCATGCTCCCCTGCTGTTCTCTTTGTCCTATTCTAGCCAATGACTCCTGACATTAGCCAAAGGCCGTCTCTCCTTCTCTCTCTCTCTCTCTCTCTCAGGCATAGCTGGCCTGTTCTATTTTCTTTCTTATCACAAATGGGTTTTGAAACACTGCTTTTTATAAGTGATAACAGACAACAGTAACAGTAGCACAGTGCAGTTTAGTTCACCCCTGATGCTGTTTGTGTAGGAGACCTGCACAAGCAACAGCACATGTGATGCCTCTTCGTGGAATTTCATATAAATGCCAATCAAAGTCTTTTATGGATTCCTGAAATCAAATTTTCTTAAAAGCAATGAGAAATGTCTATAGGTAGAGGTGTGATTATTTCACTTGTTCCTAATCCAGATAATTATGTTTTGAGAATATTCTAAAATAAATATTACTGGTGCAGCAATCTGCCTTTTCTATCTTAGTACAGAAATTATCCCAGCAGGTTTGACAAGTTTCATCCTGTTTATAAGCTTTAAAGGCTATATATAAGCCTAAATGTCTTAATTGGGATATTTTGCAATGTATAAATATGTTTGGCTCTTTGACATCACAAATGTGTCATCTGTGTTTGAGACTTTGTGACTAAGTAAATCAAAGATGTTATCTTCAATAGAGTGTAATATTCCAGTCTGACAATCTTAAAACATCATCATCTTAATCATTTTAGAATAAAATCATGCAACCTTATGTTTTCCTGTTTTTACAATACATAGCCTTTCTCATATTGTGGTGGACGCCTGCTTCATATATGAATTAGCCATTGCAAAGCATAGAAGAAAAGCCTAAGACATGTCAATTCCAGTGTGCTGGAACCCTTCTGAATGGACTTGAATGACTCTGTCAACAATGTAGAACTCAACAAGCTAATTAACATTATTCAATAATGAATGTATAAAGTGAATCTGCCATTTCAGTGTGAATAAGGAAAGCAAATATTCCCATACATATGAATCCAACACCCAAAAGTATCCCAGAAACTACACCAGCCAGAGTTCCTCTCCCTGCAGCAGCTTCGTCTTTGGCCTGTGAAGCCCAACTCCTGCAGGCATCGTTAGCCAGGCGATGATGAGAGCTACCAAGGCCATAATGGGAGGGTTGACTGACCCTTGACCCTGTATTGATCCTCTGGTTGTGTCCAGCTGGGCCTCCCCAAACCCAGTCAGCTGGAGAGTTGTTTAAAAGCTAACACCCCGGCTCCTATCCACTCCCCTACACACTCATTAATTACATCATTTACCTGTGACAGTGACAAACCTGCCCGGCCACACCGCAGTTTATTAGGGTCACTGTATAAAGCCCAGGCCAAACCCAGATCAAAGGGGTGTGTGTGTGTGTTGTGTGTGTGCATGTGCAACGGGGAGTGAAAGAGCCCATCTCATACAGTGTAGGATTATGAGTATAGATGCATGCTCTGAAAGGGAGTGTGACTGCTGTGTCCCGGCCTGTCTAGCTCCTCAGTGAGCAAGTTTATTTTGATTTATCTGATGTGTTGAAAGACAAAGATTACCAATTTTCTTGAACAGACAAGGATATGAGTATAGATTTTAGAAATTTAAAAAAAATCACAAACAAAACCCTCAGCAAAGTCTCTCATAGAAGCCACACGAGCGATGGATTTTGACATATTTCTTCCTCCATTTGTTTTTGTTTTCTATCATTTCTTTGCCGCTTTGCTGTCTGGGTTCCATTCTTTGTTGTCTTTGTCATTGGCTGTTTGCGCCCCAGCCATTCCTCGGCTTTGGCTGCTGCCTTTGCATTGCCTCTTATTTCTGCAGGTGTCTCCAATTCTCTATATCCACATACAAATCACCTTCTTTCCCCTCTTTCATCCCTCTTTTAGTATCCCCGTTCCTATTCTCCTTACTATAGCCCTCTGCCTCTACACAATAAAAGACTATTGGTTTCCTCTTGCCATACCTTTCCCACTACACACTGGTATTTCAATCTCGACTCAATCGAGAAGGGTGACCTGCGGACATAAAGAATTGGCTTTAAGGCTTTCAAAATGGAACTAAATCTGCTGCAGGTCACACTGGGGGAAAATAAGCAGCAAATGTAAGTAAGCATGAAATAGTTTTTCATAAATAATCCAAATGACAGCAGGCTTTCTAATGGTGCCAGGGGGCTGTAAAAGAATATGTTGCCAATTTTTCCCCTATTAAAGTGAAATAGAAAGCCAAATACATAACGGCGCTGACGGAAAAGTTGCATATTCGCGTCCATTGGAGTGGAGATTGAGGACACAGTTGGGTGTTAGCGGCGGTTGTAGTAGAGGTATGCTGGTAGAGTGATGACGAGCCTTACAGTCAAGGTCTTTCCATGGCAAGAAAACGAATGCCCTTTCTTTCCATCAAATCAATTGGTCAATAAGTGTCCCCATTTTCCTGCATGTGCACAGGTAGGCAGCTCTCATCTGTTCCCAAGCAATGTTGATTTGATTTGCACTTATGTATTCACAAATAATCAATGCTCCATTTTGACTAGTTAATACAAGAGCTTATAATGGCATACCTCTTCAGAGAGGGGAAAAGAAGGAAGTCACAGGGAACGTCACTGAGATAAGAGACAACAAATCCCTCCAAACTATGACGGTAACCACAACATTTTTATCAGTTTTGTTGTTAGTTCCTCCAAATTGTGAAAATAGATTTACTTGTATGATTTTATGAGAACCAACCATAGGCTTCACAAATTTACATAAAGCTGTTACTTCCTCTAACTCATAAATGTAACAAAGTGGGATAGCTGAGGCTACCTTGTGTGTATGTGTGTGTGTGTGAGAAAGAGGGGGGNGGGGGGGGGGGGAGAGAGGCTGATTTGAAGTCCCCTTGAGTCAAGATCTGTTATTTATTGCTATTAAATGGTTAATTTTTCCTGCTGCCCTGAGGACCTTTGGGTGCATAAGATGTGAGGAAGACAGTTGTCAAAGGCTGCTGTGAATGCTTGACGCACAAATAGACCAATTTTGAGAGAACCAGTAATGGTTATTGCTGTTCTCTAGATGTAAAATGATGACATGACTCAGTTTTTATTTTGACTTTTGAGGAATATTTGGATACTGTAAACTCCACATCTACATCTTTATCTAAATAGCAACCAACAAATCTCCAAGCTCTGACTATGGCTAAATACATAATTAATTGAGTAATAAATACATTGTCTGCACATCAAATTAATCTCTTTCCCTCTCTCTTTCACTCTGGTGTGTGTGTGTGTGTGTGTGTGTGTGTGTGTATGGGCCTCTCTTGTCTCCGCTCAGGTTTCCTCTCATTAGGTAGATCTGTCTGACAGCTGCTGGAAGAGGCAGAGGAGCAATACTAATCAGCTGACAGTAATAGCACTCTTTACCACCCCACGACACAAGAGAGGAAGAAAACAGAGCAAACAAACACTAATTACTGTCTGTCAGGATGGGGGATGGGGNGGCGACACGTGTTCCTCGCTACCCACAAACCAAACCCAAACACGAGGGTCAGTGGAGTCATGCCCACAGGGAAGATACAAGTTTTAGTAGTAAAGCATTGTTTTTGTTGTCTGACCTGGGGAGTCAGGCCTTTGTTGACTTTTGGTATTTTCTCTGCTGTTTTTTTTTTTTTTTTTTTTNTTTTTTTTTTTTTTTTTTGAGTATTCGTCTCATACTTTTCTGCTGAAATGATGCAAAACAGAGACAAAGAGGCGGTTAAAGGACTCTTTGTTTTTAATTGGTTGGTAATGGGCATTTATTCATTAGCCAATCTATTGGTAATCAATTTTGGCTCATTCCCAACCCACCGACTGAATCTCAATCCATTTCCTAAAGTATCCGAGTCAAGACAAAATTGACCCCAACCCTTCACATTCTTAACTCCAATGAGAAGATCTGGTTCCTTTTCATCAGTCACATATATATGTTATGGGCTTCTGGCTTTGCAAGGCCTTGGAGGAGATCTGCGAGGAGACTGTCTGCCACCTCTGACATGTGGATGCATCCAATTCACACACACTCAGTTCAGTTCCTCTAGTCTACTTGTGCAAGTCTAAGGTAAGGCAGCACTTTCCCATCCCTGCAGGATCCCATCCTTGATAGCAACAGCTCCTCAATTATGCAGCAGCGCCGAGAGATCAGCTGTCTCTGAGGATTTGGACAAGATAACACGGTAACACTGAGTATGCCTTTCACCAGTTCTCTGGGTCATGGTTTGGGTTATGGTTATGGTCCAGCTAGTAAACTGTATTTGAATGTTTTCCTTTCAGGTTTGATCGTCCATTATGGAGTTGCTGATTAGAACGGAGAACTTGAGCAAGACTAAATGTTCCATGCAGATTCTGCTACTTGAAAACAGCGTCTTTATCATTTTGTTGTTGATCAGTTTATATGAATCAGTGGTGTGATTAAAGAGAAATGAAACAAATGAGTTCCCTTTTTTTTTTTTTTTTNCCTTTTTTTTTTTTTTTGCAACTACATTCTTGGTTGAATGGGTTGCCCGGGTCACATTTAGATATTGTTAAGTGGCTTTGAATAGCTCCCTCAATTTCACAGTTCCAAATGACCCGCGATAATCAGGTCATTAAAATGAGCCCATTCTCCACATCTGACACACTTCCACTCCTGCCTCATCTGAATAACAAATCAGGTCTGGAGTGCTTTCTCAAACAGAAAAGAGGAAAAAAATAAGGGGGAAAACCGACTTTCTTTTTGTTTTCAGGTTAACCTTATATCTATATGCACGAGTAAAGATGGTAAGTAAGCCAGAAGGGGAAAAGGTCCTGTCAAAAGTGCCAGCGCCTGTGTGAAAGCACCCAGTTTTCTTAATTCATCCCTTAGGACCGGATAAGTCTATCAATCTGTTAAATTGGAAAGCCATTAGGTGCCCTGGTTTATGTGTTTCAAGCTGTTAACTAGAGGCTGATTGATTGTTGTTCCTTTGATGGGATATGCTGATCTAATCTCACTGTGTGCACGTTTGCAATAAATTACACAATTCATTTCCCCCATTTAGAAGGGGAAAATCACACCTCCAGGCATGCCTACGCTCTGCAGGCAAAAGAGCAGGGAACCTATTTTATGGTGCCATTTAGCCAGCAAGCTTTCAGCAATCCCAGCCTTCTCTTTCTAACCCTCACCCTCTACCCCTCCAAAAAATCGAAGCATAATCAAGGTGTATGTTTAGAAAATTTATCGTTATAATTTTCCCCCATAATCTCTTCCATTTTCCAGCAGCCGCGGTGACATAGATCATCATCTAAAAAGAGAAAATGGATAGCAGTTTAAAATTTATCGGTCTTTGATTCTTAATTATACGTGTTTATGACTTCATCTGTCTTCAGTGACTTCAACCTTTTCCATTATGGTGGAATATTATTTGTACGGAATCCATTAAATTCACAAGGCAGGACTCTAATGGTGGGGCTGCAGCGATTTGCAGAGGGAAAAGTTTTGAAAGGTTGGCTTTAGGAAAAGCGTAGCTGTTATGACACAAGAAATTGCTTTATTGATGGTCTGCTCTGCCGCCTGTGCATTTGGCCATTTGTTACACGGCCCATAACTATATCTCAGACTGACACTGATGAGAACTTTTCTGTTGCCCTCTCTAGATTACTGAGTTGTAATGACACATACAGGCAGGCTGGGCGCAGGCAGGTAAAAGCCGGGACTCGCTGACGATCCTGGGCTGGGTTTTGGAGGTACAGAAGGTGGATATTGAGGCTGTGTGCNCGGGACTCGCTGACGATCCTGGGCTGGGTTTTGGAGGTACAGAAGGTGGATATTGAGGCTGTGTGCCTGGAGGGCTCAGATGAAGCCTCCCATAACAGAGAAATAAGGCTACATCATTCCTATGACTGTTTCCATCCAAACCCCACAGTGGTCATTATCTCTGCTGAGAAACGATAAAGGAAGAGAAGAAGTGATAAAATGTAGATAAAAGGAGAGCAGAAGGGATAAATAAAGGAGAATACTTTTAACCACAGGAGTCAAAAAGACATTTACTTCAAGCCAGATGACATGTTTTCAAACTATTTTTAAAAGAGTGTATGATCATACAAAAAAAATGACAATTTGCTACAAGAGCCTTAATCTGTCATTCTCTTCATAAATATATGTTGCTTCCTGTTTGCACAGGAAGTGACAAGCTTCCTGATAGTAAACAAGCCACTGAAGTATTCCAACCTGAATGACATTGAGCTCCCTCGACTGGCTGAGTAAAAGCGGTGGACACCTTTCTCCTAATCAGGCTGTAATTCAAGATTCGCCTGGCCACTCACCAATCAATACTTGCACAATCCCAATTAAAGCTTGCCAGGTCAGTGGAGGGCCACCAATTCCTTTACAAGTTAAATGCAATACTTAAATCTAAGCAAGCTCAGTGACCTTCACTGGTTTAATGGTTCATCTCAACAGCAGTGTCCAGTTAAAAGTGCAAGGAGGACACAGGGTGGACAGCTTTGGTGACAAATGTTGCTATCTTGATGCAATTTGATACCGAGCTTTTGTTCCAGCAGGATTCCGTGCAGTAGTATTTTGTAGCCAAATTAAACAATTATGCTGAGAAAGATTACATACAGGTAGTATGTTTAGCAGTTTTACTCTAAGCCAGAACCTTTCAGGCAGTAGTGTAACTCCAGACGTGTGACTGACTCAACTTGGTCTCGACTTCGACTCTTGTCACAAATTTGCTGACTTGAGACTTGATTTGACATAATTAAAAACATACTTGCAACTCAACTTTGGCATCAGTGACTTGTGACTTCAGTTGAATCTTTTGACTCAGAAAGATCTGATATTGTTTCCTGAACCAAAGAATAAAAATTATACAACCGTTCAATCAATTAGACAGCCAGTCAAGTTGTACAAAGTCATGACAACAGTTGATCAGATAAGCACTTTGGAATTACCTATAAAATCAAGATAAAATTGATTTTGCTTGCAATGTGGTCTGCAGTAACAAAAGGACTGAGATATACACAAGCTGTGGATAGAAAATTAGAGATGTAGATGCAAGGGCATCGATTTTGTTATTTGCCGTAATTACTTGATGTTATAAAATTACATGGCACCCTTGATAATTTTGCTTGCAAATATCACAAACTATACCTAGAAAATAATAAATGCAATTTAAAAAAAAAAAAAAGNTTAAAAAAAAAAAAAAAGGATTTATAATTTGTCTAATTTGACTATGCATATTATTACTCTGGAATCAAATATGGCATAGAGCGCATTATGACTTGTTTAGGACTCAAAACTCAAAGTTTAGGACTTGTGACTGACCTGGACTTAATAGTCTTGGCTTGGGACTTGAGCACCAAGACGTGAGGCCTACTGGTGATCTGCAACAATGACTTGGTCCCATGTCTGCATTTAGGTATCAGTGTTTTATCTTTGGTTATTTAGTCAGTATCAAAGCAGAGGTAATGTAACAGAATCTGATCTAGCTCATCATTATTACATTTATCTTATTTTAATTTTATCTAAAAATATCAGTTTTCTTTTGTTTTATTAATCCCTAAACTAGACACAACCTCAAAACTTAAATCACAAATACTCAATTCCAAACACATTTTGAAGGAACTGTCACAATCTCATACCCGCTGATTTCTTCCATTCCTCTTCCAGTTTTCTCCTTCTGAGCTTTTCCTACTGTGTCCCTGACTTTTATCACAATTCTAACCCACAGAAAGGAATTCTCACAAGATATCAAAACAAAAATCTATATTTAATATGGGAGCAATTACAAAGCGAAGCTGGCTGCACAGGAACGTTGTCACCAGAGCGCGTGTTTTTCATCAAATAGGTCATTAGACGATGATGGATGTAAACCTATAAAGTATCTAAACTGGACCTTTTAACAAACCGCAAGCAACACTATCATTTCTCTAATAGAACCTGCTGACCGTGTCATTCCCTCCTGCCATTTGTCATTTTTCCTTGTGAAATAATCAATATCTGGGTGCTTTGAAATAAATAATATAAAAGTCATAGTAACCTACCCGAGGAGCAACAAAAATAGACTTATGGAGCATTCAGAAGGCCTATATGGCTTCTGGGCAATGCCTACTGCATGTTTCTAATCAATGCATAAAATGAACCATATTTTCTGAGATAGAATGAGTTTAATTTTCTCAGGCTAATTTTCAGGCTTGGAAACTGTTGTGTTGTTTTTGTCTCCACTTAAGCACGTGCTGGATCATCATTAGCCAGAAAAAGGCCACTTGAAGTCAAATATTTGCCCTTCAGGTATCTCACATATTTAAACACAATTGAAGAATCAGGCTAATATGATAATTTCTTATTAACACATAGAAGATAGAAATTAAGGTTCTAAAAAAAAAAAAAAAAAANAAAAAAAAAAAAAAAAAGATTAATTTATGCAATTTTTTTGATTATCCAGAGTTTGGGTTCCGCTTTGTATTTTACTGTCCCTCATCCTCCACATGAACCCAACTTTTACTGAATGTGCACAGCAGCATCTTCCTTCAACACATCATGTTGAAGTTCTATGTGATTTCAATCTGGTGGATAGTAAAGTAAGGCACTTTCTTTTTTCTTTTTTACATTAACTGGAGAAAAATAGTGACAGATATAGTATATGCCTGCTTCTTATTTATTGCAACACATCATTCTGTCAGTTTGCTTTGCGATTTTTGATGGCATTGATGTTCCCTTCTAGTATCATTTGATATGTCAGAGACAAAAATGCATGAAATGACTGTTTGTAGGATCAAAACCTGGGGTTCATATTGATCAAATTAACGCTGGCCACCAGAACTCTTATCAGCAGTTAGCGGGAAAGTGATGCCAAACTAACTTGTAGTGAACATATAAAGCAGAATAAAGCTTTGGCAAAGACTAAAGCGAAGCTGCAACCTATAGATTTTTATAACATCTTAGATGCCAGTATACAGGTTTGTCCCTATAATACTGCTACAATTTGAACAGGGCTCTATGAACACAATGACAGTATCCAAATGGATTTTATTGAATAATTGGGAACATAACTGGTACACATCTTGATGCAATACTGCAAAAAAAAAACAAAAAAAAACAAAAACAAACAAACAAACAAACAAAAAAAAAAACAGCTAAATAACTGCATGTAAAACTGATGTACAATTTGTACAATTTCAAACAAATAATGTGATAACCCATACACAGTTTTCTTTGAGTATTACAGGGAATTGTTCAGTTTCTGTACACACTTTCCATATTCACAAATGCTTAAAATGTGTGGATTCTACTTGATGAATGTTGGATTTTTTAGATTGATATAAAAGCTCCCATCACTTTTGGCAGACATGGTAGCCTGTGAGGGCCATCAAACACCTGAGATAATGACCACGTAACAAAAAGCGGTAATTGCTGTACATCACTGTAACAGGATATCTCCAGAGCAGCACGCTAAATGAATAACATGAGTTAATTACACGACATGTGAGAGCATGTAAGACTTCCACAGATGATGAAAAAAACAAAACAAAACAAAACAACTTCATTACAACTTTTGCATCTGTGACACCTTTCATTATGACTGCATATCACACTAACCAATATCTTTATGGATTCTGGGAACAGATGATGATGATGATTCATAACTGAAAAGGAGTATGAAAATATGTTGTAGTAGTGTCTCTCTCTCTCTCTCCCTCTCTCTCTCCCTCCCTCTCTTTATCACACTTGCATTTCCTCCTCACAGCCCACAGAGGACGCTGTCTTCTCGTTCTTTCTCACATTTTGGACACATTTTTAACAAGTCAATTAATATCAATGAGTGAATATACATAGCACATTTACAAAGAGTCCAATCTGAGGGATGAATTAACCAAATCGATTTGGGAGAAATAAATGGCTATGCGAGCCACAGACATTTTGAAAGTGGCCCTCGCTGAAAATCAATGAATTAGAAATATGAATCTAATCGCCCATTGGTGACACACTGAATGGCTGCAGCCAAACTCAGGCTTTTCCAAGGTAACACACACACACACACACACACACACACACCCTATAATTTAGTTTTGGTCAAAAGCGACTTAAGGCTCAATCGTACTTCAGCGTTTAATGTTGTGTAAACATACTAATTAATAATAAGCTAGTATTAGAAAATTTTATATATTGATGGATTTATACGTGACAGTTGAATCAGGTATGTGTGTGCGTGTGTGTGCTGTTGGATTGTGAGAAACAGCTTGTTTATCACACAAACACAGCTTAAAGGCATGTTTTATGATAACTTTTTTTCTTCAACTTACTTCTTTTGAACAGGCCCTCCACACACACACACACACACACACACACCTTTTTCCTGTAAATATCACACTTATTCCATGGGTAATCAATGTGAGCTTAATATTGACATATGGATACATGATAGCATTACAAGATCTATCTATCTATCTATCTATCTATCTATCTATCTATCTATCTATCTATCTATCTATTTATTTTATCATTTTTGATGCACAGAATTTGATGAAGACGTATTTCCTAAATTCTAGTATTTATTAATCCATGCAGAGGATAATTAATCAATCACCAGCTACACCTACAACCTGAATGGAGCTGCTTCAAAAACGTGTCACTGATGTGAAAATAATAAAATTATTAAAACAAACTAATTTTAATTATATGTTTGATCAGTATTTGGTACCAAACCTTTCCTTTTGTGCTAACAACTCTGTGTTCATTTGGTGCCTAATTGAACTATATAAGACCAATAACAAGCGAGCACACACTGCCTACAGCCAAAGTGCAAACTGGGGGGAGGATGAAGCGCTCTCTTTCTCTGTCTCTCTCTCTCTCTCTCTCTCTCTCTCTCCCGCACTTCCCGTCTCTCCCTTAATCCCATTTGCCATTGTACATGCCCAATCGCCTATACTTTCCGCTTTTAACTTGGATGACATTTTTATTTCATCATTAGCATCAGACGCCAGACTGACTGACACGGTGGACACGGTTGCGTTCTGACGGAAGAGCCCGGGATGAGATATCTCCATGTTTGTCTAAGTATTTTACCTGAGCGAGATTTGATTTTATTATGTTTTAGCCTAGACGGATATCTGTTCTGACGCTCTCTCCTGGTGTGAAATCCACTCAACATTAAATCGTTGAGTGTAAGAAAACAGGAATCCTCCAAGCCCGGATATCGACAGTAAGTCACTCTTCTTTTTTTCTTTTTTATTCTGACTCCGTGGTCCTCTGCGTTCAGACCACAGCCACAGCGATGCCAGAGACAACACAAGAGACGTGCGCTCCGGCCAAAGACTCTCCTTTCTTTATTAAGAACCTGCTGAACTGTGACAGCAAACCGTCCAAACCTAAGCCCGTATTCGCTGCCACCAAGGAGGCCTTGGAAGGGGGATTTTCCCTTTCCCAGGTCGGGGACTTCAACTTTCCACGCTTTGACCTGTCCGCACAGAGGTTCAGCCTTCCGGCGCACTACTTGGAACGCACCTCGGCGTGGTGGTACCCCTACACCCTCAGCTCATCCGCCCACCNCGGCGCACTACTTGGAACGCACCTCGGCGTGGTGGTACCCCTACACCCTCAGCTCATCCGCCCACCTCCACAGAACCGATGGTAAGAGAGAAGCTGTGAACTAAATATAAGGTTTATTATATGCATCATGGGCCAGATATTATGTCACACATAGATAAACGCAACTGCCATATTTCTGTGAGCTCCTGCAGATTTTACAGATTTTTTTCTCTGTCGTTTAAATGAAGATTGGATTTAAAGGGAAATTGTCAACAACGCTTGGAATATTTAAAATTATTTGGAGTCGCTTTTTCAAAGGATCTGTGTTTGGTGTCTATAATCTTGATATCCATCAGTCACTATTTGTCCTCAGAAATCCAGCTGATAAAAGTACATTAAAAACTTTTGTGTGTGTGTGTGTGTGTGTGTGTGTGTGTGTGTGTGTGTGTGTGTGTGTGTGGAGGAAATAACATTCAATTTAAAGTCTTCGATTCATCTGTGCTGAATCGAAGCCTTGCTGTGTATGTAGGCCTATTTTCTTATGCCATGTGGGATAATAGATCAATAAGGTGACACCATGTGCATAAAATGAAGCAGACCTCATCAAATCATCGGCTGAAGTCGACGATGCGCAGCAGACCAGCGTGGTTTTGATTTGTCTATTGGTGCTGGTATGAACATCTTACCCCAGAGGCTTGATCACTGACAACGGTTTTAGCTGCAGGTTTTTATGATTTATTCATACGGGATGTGAAGTACGCAGCTGATATGCACAGAAAATGATGGTTCTTAAAATCCTCTTTGGTTAGAACTGTGGCTGCATATCGAGCCCCTCATTTATTAAAATCAATGCAGAGTGTAGTAGAGTAAATGAGGCCTACTATTTGTAATATGATTTTAAAAGGGGACATTTTTTTAAATTCATGTTTGTACGTTGAACCAAAAGGGGCTATGCTGCGAGGCATAGAATAGTTTTTTGAAATATTTGAGCTTTTTATTTTCCTAAGGTTTCAATAAAGCCGTATAAAATCCCCGTGAGGCTCCGGTGTTGACAGCCACATTCCCCTCTGTCTCCGTTTCAGTCGCCGAGAGACCAGGAGCCAGAGACTCCTCTCCGACCTCCGGCACGGACAGAGACTCCCCGGACCTCCCTCTCAAATCCGAGCCAGACGCCAAAGACGACGAGGAGGACGACGAGCACAATAACAACAAAAGTGGCGACGAAATAATCCTGGAGGAAAGCGACTCAGAGGAAGCCAAGAAAGACGAGGTGGAGGAGTGGAAGAAGAGGGACGACGACAAGAAGCCGTGCCGCAAGAAGAAGACGCGCACGGTTTTCTCCCGGAGCCAGGTGTTCCAGCTGGAGTCCACCTTCGACATGAAGCGGTACCTGAGCAGCTCGGAGCGGGCCGGTCTGGCCGCGTCCCTCCACCTGACGGAGACGCAGGTGAAGATCTGGTTTCAGAATAGGAGGAACAAGTGGAAAAGGCAGTTGGCCGCGGAGCTGGAGGCCGCCAACCTGAGCCACGCCGCGGCGCAGAGGATAGTCCGGGTTCCCATCCTCTACCACGAGAGCTCGGCCTCGGAGGGCGGAGGCGCCGGTGCCAACGTGCCCGTGAGCCAGCCGCTCCTCACCTTCCCGCACCCCGGCGTCTACTACTCCCATCCCATCGTCACATCAGTGCCGCTGCTCAGACCGGTTTGAAAATGACTGAGTTTTTTTTTTTTGGTGAATGAATTCATCCCAAAATAATAATAATTAAAAAAAAAAAGAAAAAAAAAAAGACTTAATATTTTTGTACAACTGACTACATGAAGAGAAAAAGAAAAAAGTAAAGAAATGAGAGACACTGTTAAGCCTGTTTGGACCTGTTTTGGCATATATATTGTGTCATTTTCCATAAGGGTACAGTTTACACGTGATCCGACAATTCAAAATCTACATTATTATTATTATTATTATTATTATTATTATTATTATTATTATTATTATTATTATTATCACCTCAGGAGTCCACCTGCTACACTGNTTTTTTTTTTTTTTTTTTTTAATATAATTTTACACTATGACAATTATAGGCCAATTCTGTGTGTGATGTACAAACATTTAGTTTACAAAGAAAAACGGAGGCCTAAAGACGTGGGCTTGAATACCATCCAACACAAATAATTGGCCATTTTTATTTTATTTGCATTTGCAGATTTTCTAATGTGCAATACACTGACTGTGTGCTGTGAATAAAGAGCATATTGGCTCATCCACTGAATGGAAACTGTGTTTTGTCATCCACAGTGGAATATTGACGAGGCGTTGTTGTAATATTTCCCTCTTGCTTTTCAAAGCGCTTGACGTGGGACAATCAAGACACTGTCAGCTGTAAAATACCCATGTAGCTTTATGTTTAGTTTAGTGATTCTCAGTCATGCTCGACCTTCAAGCACAACTGTAATCTCCACTGTCACTTAATCTACTTTGTGTTTTTGAACAGCAACGGCAAAAACCTAATATCAACAACATTGGTGTACAAATGTAAATGTATATTTAATGAGACACGGGGAGAGGAGCTCCCACTCGCAGCTCCTCCTTTGTACAGTAAAAATAACGTTTTGATATTGTATTGCTGAACTATGTTGTGAAATAAATGGAGAATATTCCTTACATTTTTACGACTGCAACGGTGTGCCATATATTCCAAATTTATATTTAGATATTTTCCTTTCGCGTTACTGCATATGGGGGTTTAGAAAATATCAGAAACGACCATATAGATATTTTTTGCAAAAATTCAAAATTTACTGACATTGGTAGAAATTAATTAATTTTGATAACTTAAAATTAATATTTAGTGTGATATTACATGTAAAAATAATGAAAAAGCTATCGAACACACACACACACACACACACGTGACCTTGAGCAGGTGGGTTTCCGTAATCAGTTTACTGTTATGCACTTTAAAAACGTTATTTTACATATAAAATTGTCTCGGTCAATTAGATGCCTAATTGCCACCATCTTGCCAAAATTATAGATAATGTATTCAGAGAAGGCCATTACTCTGAGTACATGTGTGTGTGTGTGTATGTGTGTGTGTGTGTAAGGAGCTGAGGATCTATATTAGATTAATATCTCCAACGCACTCACTTTTTGGTGCTGCAGACATCTAATTTTTATCATATTGGTTTTTTAATTTATTTTGACCAATTTTTATATTTTTGTACCGATTATAATTTAAAATAACTCACACAGTTGATGAAATATTTATTTCTTTACCGTTTATTTATTTATTTACTTATTTATTTTTACATGACTGAACTAATTGTGCTAATTGTTTTAGTATATTTTTAAAAAATCACTTTCGGGATCATTGATATAAATTTTTCAAAGGATTAAACACATTTCTGATAGTGGCATAAATTACTAGGTTAAAAGGTTAAAAATAGGTGTAAAATTCCAAATTAGAGATAAATACTTAAACAGGCACTTTGTAACATGTACGATCCAACAGGTGTCACTGGAAATTTGATGCGATCTTGTTAAAGTCGAACACATAACCTGTGTTTGTCTTGTTAAAGACAAACAGGTTATATATTCGTCTTAAAAGACTTTAAAATATTAAGAAATTTAAAATAACATTAAAACAAGCTCTCATCTCCCTTGGTTTCATGCAAATAAAACATAAGCATTTGTTGAACAAAGACCGTTTGCTTTGATTAGAGATATTGAATTTGGAAAACATATTACTCTTTTTTCCCCAGAAAATTATAAGACTGAATTAATACTGAATGAGGCTAAAGGGCGGAAGATGGACATTATTTTCTCCAGAAACAGAAAACTTACGTTATTTCGGTTGGAGCTATTTTGTAAATTCTGTTAAGTGAAGAAATTCAGCGAAGATAGACATGGAAACATGAAACCTCTGCTTAAACGTACTTTATTATTTTTATAGGCATATACAAAAAAAAACAAAAAAAAAAAAAAAAAAANAAAAAAAAAAAAAAAAAATTAAGGGAGCATTGCAAATCCAAAGGAGTGAGGCTAAAATGAGGGAAATAAGAGGCTTGCTGCAGCAGCCGCAATTGATATTCACTAATCACCAATAATTAATTCCTGGCAATATTCAGTTTTTGCAGTATATATATTTAATAGAAATTAATTTAAAACGTCCTTTTAGTTTAACAGAGCCTCATAATTTGTGTTGAGAGTCTGATTTTGGAAAATGTTTCAATAACCCCAAAAAATGCATCTAATAAAAATTAGAACAAACTGTTCTTAAAATTAAAATTAGAGTATATGATTGCTTGATATTATGAGTAAAAAAAACCCCAAACAAACCATGAGGCAGTTTCAGCTAATGTATTTCTCAATCAGAACTACCAGTTACCTCTGCTTCAAAGGCCATTTTCTGTTTTCATCTGCTATTATTGGAAATGAATCAGCCAGCTTTTTACTCTGTGATGACCTCATAAAGAGACAAAGGGTGCATTCAAATGTCGTCAGATCACCCAAGTATTGACGTCTACCTACCATGAAAACTCAACACGGCCCCATTACAGCAAATTAATAGATTAGTATGGCATTATTCCTCTGGCACATATCGATCTGAAAACGTCTGCAGCATATTGCGTCAAGAGCAACATTCAGTCCGCTTCGGTTCAGCTTGTGACCTTGATTTGCGCGCATAAATTGAAAAAATTACCACTCGATAATTTCCATTTGTGCGACATCTTTATGTAAAGGAGAAAGAGAGCCGGGCCAAAATCAGATAAAGTACATTTGCACGAACGGGGGCAAAGGGACGTGACCGGGGACCGCGCTCAGAGTATTACATTAAATGGAGAGCTGAATGGGTAATTTTAAGCCCCATCATATGCTTTAGTGCCAGTTTGGAAACATACAAGTGGCCTAACCACCTTGCGTAATGCTAGCCTCTTCTCTGAAGCCACTGGCATGTAAAACACGTTACAACAGGGATGCATGCAGACCTGCTGAGATACCAAAGATTATGAAGATATTCTGCATAAAAAACACCAGCTTTGGTTCACAAAGTGAGGCTCAGGAACCCCGTGAGGTTCCTGAGAGGTTGGCAGCGAGTGCCCCTGCCAAGAGAAAAATTATGATTCCTGTCATATTTGCATTGAAAAACTGAAAAAAAAAAAAAAAAAAAAAAAAAAAAAAAAAAAAAAAAAAAAAAAAAAAAAAAAAAAAA